>JAYMSL010002865.1:0-13484 GCA_036897195.1 Plantago coronopus | reverse complement strand
AAATCAAAAAGGAGAAGGATTTTAAAAAAAAAAAGAATGAAAAAATTGTAGCAAGCACGACCCACGTTCCAAAACCCAAAGGTGAAAGACTTATCCATTCAACCACACAATCCTTTTGTAATACAAAGCGTTTTTTTTTTTATATATTTGACTTCTAACAGAAGGCCCTATTATAATATCAATAGAACAAGAACCAAATCAAACGTTTTATAACTTCCATTCTGCTCAACTGCAAGCCCACGTCTGAAATTGGTGCCATGGCAGTACTTATAAGCCATCTCATTCCCGCCATGTTAGAAGCTTGCCAAAGTCACTTGGATGGTGGATTTCTCCATTCATTTTCGGAACTCCATACAAAAGGTACGTCTTTTTTGTTTCTGTTTCTGATTCTATTCAAATTCAGATTCCAGAATTAACATTCAACTTTTGATTAATGCATATACCTTTATACTTCTTGACTACAACCATTTATTATTCTCCAAGAAAACCATTTATAATAGTGCACACAAGGTGTTTGACAAAATGCTACAATTGAGTTTTTTGGTCCATGTCTCAATGTTATGGATCCCGTCGTTACTCTGTCTTCCCAACAATATCTCCAGGGATTGTTTATTGGAGCATCTTTTTGGATACCCGGTAATCCTTTGCAAATGATGCCTGTTTTATTAGAGTTACAGCTTAGGAAACCAGAGTTAGCTAGAGTTAGCAGGACACAACAGTTACATAGAATTAGCTCATCACTTACTCTGTTCCTTATAATATGTTTCAAAGCAATATAGCCATCAACTAAGAATCAGCACACCAGAGGTTGAGAGGAAAGACTCATATACGTGTATGCAAACAATACTCAACATAAAAATACTTCTAGCTACATAAGAACACACATATATAGCATTGCATGGTAAGAAACAGAGGGAATCACAGCTTATTATATGCAGCACATGCTTTTGAAATTCATATATCGATATTACATACACGCATACTTTTTAAGAGGTTTTCTTGTGTTAAAAGCTTGCAGCTACAAGAAAAACTCACCAGAACATTGCTTTCAGGACTCACATACATCTTTCCAAAAGGAAAGCAATGAACTGATGAGAAAGTAGACGATACCTTTTCCTGCTATTTTATATTATTTTATCTAACATATCCATGTCATGCTATTGTTCGAGTCATGTCCAAACAACTATTTACAACGCGTGGGGGAGGGATACATAGCCATGGAGCACAACCTCAGGGCAGGGTCCTATCTAGATCTTGTGCTACTGGACCCCGAACTTTAAACACTGCTGAAATGTCACAACAGTGTGATAGAGCTGTTCTCACGTAAAAATCACCGCAACAAGTTCAACCTCATGTTAGTGTTCCCTTATCAAACTCACGACAGCAAATTCCATTGTGCAATACAGTCACAACAACAAGACTCAGCAATGGATCCCTCGTCTAGTGGAGTACTACCATTTAAATATTGGGGCCCCGCTAATACACCAAGATTTGAGGATGACCCTGCCGATACTGAGATGCCTGATCCTGGAACTAAGGGTGGTCGTAACATCACGAAAGCCCCCAAAGATATGAAAAGAAAGGAGTCTAGGATAAACGTAACTCTTGATGTGACCGGTGTGTTTGGAGACAAAAAAAATGTTGACAAAATCATAGCACATCGCATGAAGTTCTTTTTTTAGCCTAGTTACACAAGTTGGGGGATTGTTCCGAGGTGTCATCGCGAGCTTTTGTGAAAGGAATTTGGGGTTAGAATGTTATTTGGTTCACTCATGTATGTCTTAATATGGGTTTAACTATTTAATTCCTTTAGCATTTAATCAGAATTTATTTATACATATGGCATGTCGTTGGGAGCCTGAGCTGCAGGAGAGAATTGCTAAGCAATGGAATGTTGTGAATAGTGCAAAGTATAAAAATATGTGGAAGAATGCCAAACGGTTTGCAAATGAGGGAATTAGGCCTAAGTCGATGCAAGTTCGACATTATTGGAAATGTGTGAGGTATTGGAAGACACCTGACGTTGTCAAGATATCATTGCAGAATTCTAAAAATAGAGGTGTGGTGTACAACGAAGCTGGTCATGTAGTATCACAGGCAAAGGGTACACATGTCGGTGGGTCTACAAGCATCTTACTGGCATTTATTGAAACCCGTGTTGAGTACGGCAACAACAAGCCAAAGGAGAAAGAAGGGTGTTCATTAGTTGATGGTGAGGATGGGATTGCACGTACAAATCCCGAGGCATGCTTAAATGAGGATACTCGGATGATTGTTGTAAGTCTTGTGATGCTTATTATTAGGCTTTTGTTAATTGAGAGCAAAAGTCTTACATGAAAAGCAAATTTTCGTAAAAACCTTTGATTGGTCTTCCTTGTTTATTCTCTCGCTAAATATATATATTTTTTGCTCTAAATTCCACACAAGTTGGTTTATTCTTACATTTAATTTGCTTGCGTATTTGATTGATCTGTTAATATATAGTGTTTTGTTCAATCAATGACAAATAACAGGAATGATATAGGAAGAATTTGGAAGTGATTTACGCAGGTAGACTTGAGGATTGCCCATCTGATTCTGATCCAAGAGATCCCCTTGCATGGGCCCAGGCTGTTGGAGGACCAAATAGAGGAAGAGTGTTTGGTGTTTCTGATGAAGTTGATCTTCCATCCCTAGGTTACCCCACAACGAAACGACAGACTTGTTACCTTCCAAGTTTAGAAAATAATTTTGAAGGTCTGATTGAAACAAACAAGCAAAATATGAGGGAGAAATTGCGGGATGAGATAATGCGAGAGTTACAATCAAGTATGGAGAAACAGATAGAGGAGAAAGTGAAGATTGCAATGGCCAAAATACAACAGCAAGGGGTCAATGTTGAAGAACAGCCAGCATATTATCCGGGAAATACAATGGATGAAACACATACTCTGGAACAACATGAGTCTTATCTAGAGAATGGAAGGACTGGTGAAAATGCAAGGAACGAGGTACATCTATACTGACATAGTAATCAAATATGTCATTTACTATCTATATCAGATATATATCAAATGATTGCTCTTACGTGTGACAATTGTAAAGGTGCTGGATGATATCATGACACTTATGGAAGAAGAACCAATAGATAATCCGAGAAAAGCTTAAGGGTGAATTAAGGTATAATATTTGTTCATTCTTTAAGTGGTACTTTTAGTTTAACTAGTTATAATAAAATAGCTCAAACAAGTAAAAAGGCTCACAGACATGCTATTTCTTTGCCTTGCAATCTTCACTCTCTGTCAAGCAAGTGGGGATGAGAGTTGCCTATAAAAAAGATATAGTCAAGTTGTTTGGCTTGTGCTAACTTAGTGATTAATCCTAAAAAACTGAACCAAAAATAAAATAAAAAAAGAGATACGAAGAATGCCAATAAGTCTATAATTGTCCGTCATGTGCTGAATATACACCTTTTTTCCCAGCATTATGCATTTTAATTTTAGTTGGACAAGAATGCCATATGAACTCAAGGCATCAGCTTTTTACATTCTTGAGAAAATATTGTTTGCTCTCACTGACATACATTGGCATGCTTGCGGTTAGGAGGGAAATTAATTATTCACTGTATGACATTATGTCTAACATTGTTTGAGTATAACGCTTTTTCCTTCTCTATTGCACTTGCATACTTGCAGATTTGTAGGAGTGAAGATGGAGGTGATGAAGTATATGCAGTGGCTTGTTGAACGAAAGATGTTCTGAAGAATCTATAGAGATTATCTCGTATTTATGCTTTTTTTTTCATTTTATGTTTGGATGTTCGTGTTTTACTTTTGGTGGATATATTCCAACGTTATCTGAAAGACTTTTATATATCAAGGTTGTGCTATTTTATGGTTAGACATTCGTGTTTTGCTGACTCCTTTGCTAAAGATGCTCTTAAGAGTACTGTGAATCATTTTGTGCAGTCTGTTCAGCAAGCTTGAATAAGTCCTCTTCATCTATCTGCATTTGGACATATGATCTCTGAGATATTGAATAAATCTTCACTTTCAAAGGTCAGTTTGGTGCTTGATGATTCTTCATACTCATATTATGAGTGCTTTTCATATTAGTTAATCTATAGCTCATTTTGGGAATGTTCATTTTGTTGTTAGAGCTGTCCAGTCAAGTTCATTAGTTTTAGGTCTCCAATATAAGATTTTACGAAGTGATATAAGCAAAGAAAGCAAGCTATTTTGGTTCCCTCGTACATCAATCTGAATCATCCAACTTAAAATAGCATAAAAATGAAAAATTGGCCTGCTCAATGCTCGTTTCGTTGTTGCAGTGTTCAGTCCAACTCCTTGCTTTTAGGTGCCCAATACATGATATTACAATGTGTTATAATCAAAGACAGCAATGCATTTTGGTTTCCAAGTACAAAAATTTAGCAAAATTCACTTTAAAATAGCAGAAAAAATGAAAAATTCACCTCCTCAATGTTCATTTTGTTGTTGGAGCTGCTCAGTCCATTTCATTAGTTTTAGGTCTCCAACATATGATTTTACAAAGTGTTATAAGCAACGAAAGTAAGCCATTTTGGTTCCCAAGTACAAAAACCAGAAAATTCAACTTAAAATAGATGAAAAATGAAAAATTGACATGCTCCATGCTCATTTTGTTGTTTCAGCTGTTCAGCCCAATTCCTTGCTTTTAGGTGTCCAATAAATGATGTTACAATGTGTTATAAGCAAAGAAAGCAAGCCCTTTTGGTTCCAACTACAAGAACAGAAAATTCAACTTAAATACCAGCAACTTAAATACCAGGAAAATTAAAATTGACCTGCTCAATACTCATTTTGTGGTTCATGGGGGCAGAACAGTGGTTCATGTCCTCTTTCATTTGAAAGATATATGAGTCCACATTGCTATGAATTTTGAATTTCTTGATTTGCACATATATGGAGCAAGTTATTGCATTTTTTCTACCTATATGTCATGTATTAGTTAGTCTAAAACGCGGTGTGAGCTCGACTTCGGAGTGAAATCTGCTTTCTTTGGGGAAGAACAGTGCTTCGTTTCCTCTTTCATTTGAAAGATATATGAGTCTATATTGCTATGAATTTTGAATTTCTTGATTTGCACATATGTGGAGCAAGATATTGCATTTTTACTACCTATAGGACATGTATTAGTTAGTGTAAAAAGCTGTGTCAGCTCAACTTCGGACCGAAATCTGTTTTCTTGGGGGAAGTACAGTGCTTCGTTTCCTCTTTCATTTGAAAGATATGTGAGTCTATATTGGTATGAATTTTGAATTTCTTGATTTGCACATATGTGGAGCATGATATTGCATTTTTACTACCTATAGGACATGTATTAGTTAGTGTAAAAAGCTGTGTCAGCTCAACTTCGGACCGGAATCTGTTCTCTTCGGGGCAGTACAGTGCTTCGTTTCCTCTTTCATTTGAAAGATATGTGAGTCTATATTGCTATGAATTTTGAATATCTTGATTTGCACATATGTGGAGCAAGATATTGCATTTTGACTACCTATAAGCCATGTATTAGTTAGTCTAAAAGCTGTGTAAGCTCAACTTCGGAGTGAAATCTGCTTTCTTCGGGGCAGAACTGTGCTTCGTTTCCTCTTTCATTTGAAAGATACATGAGTCTACATTGCCATGAATTTTGAATTTCTTGATTTGCATAGATGTGGGGCAACTTCTTGCATTTTAACTACGTATAAGTCAGTTTATGAAAGTAAAGACAAATGTGCAAAACATTCCAAAAGGAAATGCATAAAAAACTACTATGATTCAGATTGTCTTCAATCACAAAAACTCTACCAAATATCAATAATCTAACTCTAGGGCAAAACAAGATGTACAAAACATACCAGAATTTTATGAAATGCCAACTTACAACTAAGAACTCCCAAGGAACTGAAAATTAGATAAAATAGCAGAAAAATGTGGTATAAATTTGAAAACTGAGGCTCTAAAATATAAATTTTGTTGAGATTATACTTCTTGTAATGCTGGACATTTGCATGACTTTAAATGACCAAATGAGACTTATACATGAGAATAAACGAGTGAAAGTATCGATGGAATTGAAACTAAGATAACATAGCAGAATTTTGTAAATATTAGAAAAAAGAGGTTCTACAATATGATTTTGCAGTCATACTGTACTTCTGGTAATTTTTGGCATTTACATTAGTTTGAATGACCAAATGATACTTATACATGACAAGAAACAAGTGAAATGACCAAAGGACTGAAAATAAGAGAAAATGGCAGAAAATTGTTGAATAAATTAGAAAAATGAGGTTCTATAATATGAATTTTGTGTGATACTATAATTCTGGTAATTTAGTACATTGACATGAGTTTGAATGACCAAATGTTACTTATGCATGACAAGAAACAATTGAAATGAACAAAGGAATGAAAATAAGAGAAAATAGCATAAAATTGTTGAATAAATTAGAAAAATGAGGTTCTAAAATATGAACTTTGTGTGAGACTACACTTCTGGTAATTTTGTACATTTACATGAGTTGGAACGACCAAATGTGACTGATACAAGGCAAGAAACAAGTGAAAAAAACATAAGGAACTTAAAATCAGAGAAAATAGCATAAAAATGTGGTATAATCCTAGGTATCAACTGCCAGCAGAATTCACCTAGGCTCTAGGTGATATCTATGACTGAATTCGCCATCTTCTGTACTCATTCTTTGAGAATATTTTATTTTTTGATTTGCATATATACGAAGAAAGTTATTAGAAGTTTACTATGAATTTGTTAGTTTGTCTAGCAAGCTGCGTAAGCCGAACTTCATTGTAAAATCTGACTTCATTAGAAAAATGCAATATTTGGTCAAGTCTAGTTTTTCGAAATAGGAACAGAAGTGTAACAAAATAAAGGCACGTAAACATTCTCAGACTATTAAAAGGCTTCATCTTCAGACTCTTCCGTCTCTTCATCAGATGTTTCCTCGGCAGATTCTTGAGCTTTTTCTTGTTCACCTTCTTCAACATCATTCTCAAGGTCGACAATTTCAGTTTCTCCATCTGCAAGGTTTGGTACATTATAATCATTCAAGTCAACATTTAGAGTGGAACTCTCTGGCGGATTATCATCGTGGTAGTACTCGTTATCTACGTCATCATCTTGGGATGTTGTTACTGACGAGATGTTTATCATGTGCCTAGCTCTATTTAAACAAACAGCAAATTCACCTAAGAAAAGAATGAAAATTAGATATCAGTATATCAAAGTAAATGCAACTTAATATCATAATGGAGATCAAAAGTTTAGCTACCTTCTCTTTTACTACAAGTTTGAGAGGAAGGATAAGGAACAAAATAAACTTGTGATGCCTGTGTAGCTAAAACAAATTCTTCATCTGTTTTTAATATGTGCTGGGGATTGATATCCACAATGCCGTACTTTGGATGTATAGTAATTGCCTTACTGTTATCATACCACTTGCATTTGAATAGAACAATCTTCTGAATCAGGCCAATGTCAACAAAAGTCATTTCGATAACCTCTTTAAGCTCCCCGTAGAAGTCAATTGCATCCTCCGAACCGGTTGTTGCTCTTACGCACACTCCACTATCCAGTGTACGACTTCCCAATCCTGTATCAAACTTTAGGCCATTGATCTTGTACCCTCTGTATACATTCACAATATCACGACTGCCACAAGCTAAAGTTCTTAGACGTTTGTCAACTTTATCATCAGGAAGCGTGGAAATTTTACTTTTAAACCAATTCACGAACTCTTTATTACGAAACTCATCCAATTTTCTCGCATGTATTTTGTCTTTAAATTCGTTGTCAAACTCACTGAAAAATAATAAATCATAAATTAGTCATACCTTATTATTATACATGACAATATTGCAAGCATACATATTTAAAAACATGTTTATCCATACCTGATCCAGTGGTCCACTTCTGCACAGTTCATGAGTATATATAACATTGCTGCGTTATACTCCTTTACACTTAAACCACGCTCAACTGCTTTTCCAATTGGTTGGCCTCTTGGTATGAAAATTGGCAACTGGTTATGGAACTCCGGACCCCACAAAACCTCATTTCTTTTCAACCGTTTTGGTCTTGTGTCAATTTGACGATCAAAATAGTGAGAGAAAAAGTTTGAGATCTCTAAATTCAAGTATGCCTGACATATAGAGCCTTCCACTCGATTTTTGTTCTTCACCATAGACTTAAACACAAACATTTTCCTATAAAGTTTAAACAACAAACCAACTCGTATTAACATTTTATTTGGTTAACCGTAAACATGTAGAAGCAACGAATGCATGAGCCACATACAAAAACACTATTAAAATATAAAAATTTAAAATAAGTAAAACCTCATATGTCTTGTACCTTTCGAATGGATACATCCAGCGATAGAATACAGGACCTCCTACCAGAGCTTCATACGGGAGATGGATAACTAGGTGCTCCATAGAATCAAAAAATGAAGGAGGGAAAATTGTCTCAAGCTTACAAATTGTCTCCACAATTGATTTTCCTAACACCCTCATATCTTCATGTCGAATTTCTGTTGCACACAAGGCCCTGAAGAAATTGCTGATCTCGGTCAATGCACCCCAGATCTCATCCGGTAAGAAGTCACGGAAAGCTATCGGAAGAAGTCTTTGCATAAAGACATGACAATCGTGACTTTTCATATTGCTATATAAAGTGCCCGCTTCGGCATCTTTAACACACCGGCCAATATTCGACACATGATTATCTGGAAAACGCAAATCTTCCAACCACTTGCAAACAAGTCGCCTTTGTTGTTTACTCAGAGTGTAAGTAGCTTTAGGCTTCACCGCATTCCTACCCTTCCTGTGTCGTAAAAACAATTCATTTCTTGTTGTATATAGTTCCAAATCTTCTCTTGATCTGCGAGTATCCTTTGTTTTATCGGAATCATCCATAATTGTGCGAAATATATTTTCGAAAACATTCTTCTCAATGTGCATGACATCCAAGTTGTGTCGAATGAGTAGTGAGGACCAGTATGGGAGTTCCCAAAAAATGCTTTTCTTAGTCCAATGATGATCTATGCCATAACCAGGATCTTCTTCACGCGCTTCACCATTCTCAACTACTGGGATGTGTTGAACACTATTATATACTTCATCACCAGACAATCGCTCGTGACAAACATCAATTTCAGTTCGATCTTTTATGAAGTTTACTACGTCATCCCTGGCTCGATGTCCAGTGGGTAGAAACTGACGATGGCAATCAAACCAACATGGTTTGCGGCTACATTCCAATCGAAATGACTTAGTTTTGGCCATGCAATAAGGACAAGCTAATCTTCCATGAGTGCCCCACCCCGAGAGCATTCCGTAAGCAGGGAAATCACTAATTGTCCATAATAATGCAGCTCGCATCGAAAAGTTTTGCTGTGTATAGCTATCATATGTTACTGCCCCATCATCCCATAGTGTCTTCAGTTCGTCAATTAGTGGTCTGAGTAAAACATCAATCTTTGCTCCAGGGCTTTTTCGGCCAGAAATTATGAGACTAAGGAAGATGAACTCGTCATTCATGGACATATCGGGCGGGAGATTGTATGGAGCTATAAATACCGGCCAACAAGAATATTGTTTTGCAGTTTTTCCACTAAAAGGGCTGAAACCATCAGCAGATAGGCCGAGTCTGACATTTCGAGGATCAGCAGCAAACTCGGGATGTGTGCGATCAAAGTGCTTCCATGCCTCGCCACCTGCAGGGTGAATCATTTTGTCAGACTCTTCTTGACATTTTACATGCCAAGTCATGTGTTGAGCTGTTTTTCTGGACATGTATAACCTCTGTAGTCGTTCGGTGATAGGAAAGTACCACAATCTCTTTTTTGCAATCTTTTTACCCGTGAGTGTTGTCTTCTTCTTATACCTATCTTTCCCACAAACCGGACACTGTTGGTAGTCAGCACCAGCACCACGATATAAAAAGTCATTATTTTTGCAAACGTCATACGTGATATGCTTTAGCCCCAATCCTCTCATCAACTTCTGCAAATCAAGAAATCCCTTTGGAAGTCCCTCCCGATCCTCTGGTCTCATTCCCTTTAGTGTCCACTTAATGATATTGTCACAAGCCGCTGCCGATATACTGTGTTGAGTCTTGTAATTGAGAAATTCAGCGCACCACTCCAAAATTGTCTGATCACAACCTTCGTAGACTGGTCGACTTGCATCATCCATCAGATCTAAAAACTTTTGCACATCTTTAGGTGGCTTATCTGGACCACCGCTTGTGCTTGGCCCACAACTAACATATTCTTCACGAATTCCAGGATGGAACGCATCAACCACAACATCACTAAATGTTCCCATATGATCATCTTCATCATGTAGCTCTTGTACGTTTTGATTCACGATAGGATGTCCATCTTCTTCACCATGGTATTTCCACACATAGTAATCATCCATAAATCCATTTGAACACAAATGCTTGCCGACATTTACCCTGTTAAAGAAGGCATTGTTTTCACAAGTACTACACGGACATCTAATCAATCCTCCACTATGAACGACTGGATTAGAAAATGCAGCATCCAAGAATGCATTCAGACCAACCACAAACTCTCGACGTAATAAATGTGAATTAGGATGTCTCCTTTCATACATCCAACTCCGATTCACCTCCATAATATAGCGTCTACAACAGCAAATCAATAACTGAGCAACAATAGACATGCATGTGGACGTAATCTTGCATATAATTTATTAATGTATAATGTAAAATAGAAGGCAACAAATAATATAAGTTTAATTTGAGATACATACTTATTCAGTTATTTGAGTATAAGTTGGTCATCACCATTAATTGAACCTATAATTAATATGTAATTGATCGTAAATTCAAGGAGAATAATAATAAAATAATAAAAATATGGAAGAAATTTTGTCAAAATAAGGCTATAATTAATTAAATCATATATAAAACATAAATTAATAACTAAACTACTACAGTACTACCCGTTTTGAGCGGAAATATGGCACCTGAAAATTGAAGCGGCAAAGTTGAAATTTTAGGCAGTTCCTGTGTCTGCAGAAATTAACAAGTTTAGGTAGGTTTCCATTCAATCCATTCAAAATATAACTCTCAGTCTCTCATCTCCACCTCACAAAACTACTTTCCCCAAAATCAGAAAAGATAGATACGTACAGTACGACTAAATCTTCTACCTTCCGACGAAATATGTGGATGATCGGCTCAAATCCGGACAATATAACACCGCAAAGCTAGAATCTGCGTCTTGACTTCAGATTTCTGGCGATTGAAAGTTCATCCACAAGGCCTCAAGCAGAATCTCGTGAATCTGGTCCAGGGCTGCAGATTCTCGATGCAAGAAGAAGATGACGGAAGGTCGTGTGGTACTGGTAAGCGAGATTGTTTAGGTTTTCTGTTTGAATCAATAAACCTTGCCCTAATTTATACATGATTTACTTCCAGAATTGTAGATGAAGCCGTTTGGTAATTGGTATTGCATTTGACTCCATCAGATATAGATATACGTTAGGCTAGCTATTTTTTTTGTTGGTGTTGAATTAGGATTTGGAGACTCAGATAGATATACGTTAGGCTATTTTTAGCTATTTTGTTTTTTTGGTGTTGAATTAGGATTTGGAGACTCAGAATGCAATCAGGATTTATAAGTTCTTTTAAGCTATGTTTTAGTGTTTTAGTTGGGATTCAGAGATTGTATAGTTTTCATTCAGATCAATAATGGGATTTTACAGACTATTTTTCTGGTCACACACTCATGGCTGTGATTCACATGTAGATAAGTACGATCAAGCATCAAGTTGCAGTCAGAAAAGAGCATTTACTTAAATTTGTAATAAAAAGAAGCTTCTCCTAGTCTCCTAATTTTTAAACCGATGTCATATCTTAAGATTATACAGAATTTATATATGATGACAAAGTTTGAAGGAAGATCACAGAATTTAGTGTAAAAAACAGATGGGGTTTTTACAAGAGTGATAAGAAGTCACAATGCCAGTTTTGGTGATAGATCATGTAAGAGAGGTTGAGGTAATTCTGCACAAGCTGTGTTCATCTTTAAATATATGATATAGAGTTGACTTATGAATTTACTCGGTCCATATATATATATGCTGTATTGCAGGAGTTTGTTTAGAGCTGTGGAGGTTGGTGAGGCTGTGAAAGAACGGCTCACTGCTCGTCCTAACTGTAAGAGCTCACTTATAATACACAAAATATGCTTGTTCTTCTTCGTTTACTCTGTGATCTCTGCTACATGAGTTATAGTGAAAAGAATGGTGATAATAAGAATCTGTTGATAACTTGATATTGATGCCAGCCCTTGCTTGTGATTCTGATTTCTGTGATCAATTATAATACACTTAGATGTTTGAAATCTTATGCCAATGAACCTGGTCTCTGAAATTTATAAGTAACTTTCTTGGTTGTATCCGGTGGGAATATACGTGTGTGTGTGTGGGGGGGGGGAAACAAAGTCAGGGAAGCTACTGCTGCCCAAACCAATCTTGTCTCTTTCTCCTTTTTGACATTTGTTTTATGATTTTTTTTATATATACATTGCAGACATATGTAGTCCAGATTGGTTTGCAAATCATCTATTTTGTCCCTTATAAGCTGCTTTCACATTATACATTTGTCCTCAAGCTGCTCCCTGAAAAAGAATGTTGTGCCTTGGTATAATCCCACAAGAACTGAGCCAAAATTTCTGTTATGAATGTCAAACGAATCATGCCCTTCTCTGCCATTGCAGAAAAATCAGGGATTGTTTTGCAGTTTCGCCAGACTGTAAGATGATCACCAGACTGTAAGATGATCAGTCCTACTGCCGGCTAATGATTGTTTGGTTGGGTGGCTTAGCTGGCGGTTTGAAAATGCCTTTGCCACAGCCATGCCCCATGGAGGATGCTTACATCCCAGAGCACTTTGTTGAAGATGCTATGGAGTTGCTTATTTTTGCATCTCGAATTCCTAAAGCTTTGGACGGGGTTATTCTGGTGTTTTAAAAGCCTTCTTTCTTTCTTTTTCCCCTTTCTTTATTTTTTATTTCCTTTGTTTGTTTTTTAGTTTTGTCCACGTATAGGGGTTCCTTATGATTCTTGCAACTTATGCTCTTGTGTTGCAGGATGATTTCATGAACTTCATCATTATGTTTATGGCAAGTCCGGAGTACATTAGAAATCCATACTACCAGATTATGTTGGTGTTCACTTCTGAGCAGATTATTGCTCCTTTTCTACTACCAGAGATGGTATGTTCCTACATTCCTTTTGATCAGTAAGCTTCTCATTTCGCAGAACAGAGTTCTCAATCCATATTGTTTCCTCTTTCAGGTTGAAAGAGTTGCAAGCATGCTAAATTATTTTTTGTTACAACTTGTGGGCCCTCAAAGAAAATCACTTAGCCTGAAAGATCTTGAGAAATATGAGTTCTGGCCAAAATTGCTGCTGAAACAGGTATGA
>JAYMSL010002864.1:0-13486 GCA_036897195.1 Plantago coronopus | reverse complement strand
TTTGCTGGTTGGGTGTTAAGCGGGTTGGGTGTTAAGCGGGTGCGGGTGCAAAACCCGTACCCGCACACATACTTAGATAATAGAGTGGGTGCTAGCGGGTAATGGATAATGAGCGGGTTTTACCGGGTTTCCGCCCAATTACATGTCTGTACGTACGTATGGATGGATGGATATGCATGTATGTATGTATGTTTCTTCTTAGAATTAATTAATAGAGACATGAATTGATTTGATTCATGAAGAATAACGATGAAGTCATATCTAATCGTGGGGAAATTGTTTTGCAGAAAATTTATCATAGTAAGGAACCGGGCCGGTCTGATTTTACGTACAGGGATGCATATATCCAGGTTTTGAAAAAGAAGAAAACTTTCATAAAACCATGTCATTAAACATCAATGTACTCCCTGTCGAGCTCGTCATTGAGATCTTGACACGACTACCTTTCAATTGCTTATTGATATGTGAATGTGTGTGCAAAGAGTGGGAAGAGTTGATCAACGATCGATACTTCATGGAGGGACATATGAAACATAGTCGAGTGATCTGGCATCAATACAATGTTCGAGTTCAAGTGACGGATCATCAATACAATATCCGAGAAGTGATACCAGTTAATGTGCACGGTATAAGTGATTCACGTGCATTTTACTCTTATGTATGTGGTTGCGATGGATTAGTACTTCTGAGAAGTTGCTTCTCATATAAGCTATGTCTCTGGAACCCAGCAAGACATCTTGTTCTTGAACTACCTGAGGTACACAATGAGTGTCGAAAAATTATACTTGCTTACGTCCCAGCCACTAAAAATTATCGAATAGTTTCGATATATGGTGGTTTTGATGAATCTGGGCGTCTAAGTTGTGAATTTTTCACACCAGGACAGTCGAATGCATGGAGTATCTTAGCATTCCCCGACGTGGTGAATGAAGTTGATCCAAGCGTAGGTAGATTAGTTAAAACTTGGATTATGGCTACATGTGTAACTGTTCGTTGCCTCTACATATTCCAAGCTAACACGGATATTCATGTTGTAATTGTGTCACTAGATATCGGAACCGAGCATTTTACCACAACTCACCTCCCGAAGAGGGTGGTTAACATTTGGCGAGGAGCTTGGTGCGTGGACTTGGAAGGTAAAATGGGATTGGCAAAATTTGCCGGAGATAATCTGGAGGTAATAAATTACGACGATTTGAAGAAGCATAACTGGCATGGTGAGAATTATAAGAGAAGTTATCCCCTGCCATTCTTGGCTGAGTTCGAATACAATAAGGAGAAATTAGTCCCATTGTTTGCTGATGGGGAGAAAATATGGTTCTGGTTAAAATACGAGAAAGTATTCACATACTCGATTGTAACTGGAGAATGCATCGACATAGAAGGAACGCGATATTATGCACCTGGATCCACAATTTATCCATATCGACCAAGCATGGTCAAGTTCGATGGAATGGAACCAGACACAGAATATGAATGGCTACGGACTGATTTGATGCTCGAATAGTAGTTCACACAAGTTCTTGATCAGCAGAACAGCTTGAAGATGAGATGTTTTCAGGGATGGATTGATTAGATACAAATTAGCTAATCAATGTATGTATATAACGATAAAAAAAATAAAGAAGGTATGTATATAAAATGGAACTGTAATATTCTGATGAGTATCATTCTCTGTTTTTGCCCTGTTCTAATTTCACATACTCGATTGTAACTGGATAATGCACCGACGTAGAAGGAACACGCTATTATGCACCTGGATCCACAATATATCTATATCGACCAAGCATGGTCAAGTTCGAAGGAATGGAACCAGAAAAAGAATACGAATGGCTACGTACAAATTTGATGCTCAGCTAGTAGTTTACACAAGTTCTTCCAGAATTTGAACAGTAGGAACAGCTTGATGCTGTGATGTTTTCAGATTATAGATGGACTTGATCACCTGGGAGATAGTATTAGATACGAGTATGACACTTAAAATGTTCTATAGAATGAGAATCATCAGTGTATACAATGATATTAAATATTATGTATATAAAATGGAATTGTAATATTCTGATGAGTATCATCCTCTGTTTTTGCCCTGTTCTAATTTCACGATCCCAGCATTGCATTGCTCTCTGTTAAAGTATCATGTTTACGAATAATTCTGATGAAACTAAGTTCACCGGCAGCCAAGCCGGAAATTGTAAAGCCCGAATATTCATGTTTTTATTGCTCTAGTTCAAGTGAAAAGAACATTTCTGATAACTAAGAAGACTTGTAACAGGACTAGGTTCCAAAAAAATATGAAAGCTACAAATTTGAAGTTCTTCACCACATCAATTATTGGTTGATTCTTCTCTAATGGGCGGAAACAGACTTGATCAGGCCAGTTAACATGATCACGAAATCTGTGGCGAATTGTTTATTGTTAACAAATAACAATGTGTGTGTCATATAGGATGCTAGTTTTCCATTGCCAACTGGGCAAAGTTAATTGGTGAGACGTAGTAAGGAGGGCCGCCATAGAGTGTTTGTGCAGCAAGAAACGAGGCCTTCTTGGTAGGGTGGTATAAATCCCAGAACAGATATCTGCGGCGATCTGGACAAAGGGATGCTGATTTGTTACAAGGGCCTTCTGCAGACAAGTATCCGGTTCCACAACAAGCTGAATCCACACTGTCAAAGTCTACAACAATGGAAAAATATGGAAATTGATCAGCAAAAATGCGTTCACTTTGTAATGTACTACTTGTATGATAAGATTAAGACTTTGTTTCCGCGTGTCTATATAAGGCTTCTGCTCTAGTAAATTAATGGATATTCTGTATAATAAGTTGCTTACTGAAAGCGCTCGGATTGTTAATGACATCAATGGTCATTCTGTATCCGTTTCCAAGTGAATACTTGAAACCTGGGAGCTGAGAGCTGATGTTGGCTAAAAGGGTATCCAGACCTGAATGGAAGGCTAAGGCGAAATCGTTCTCTGGCTGGAAGCAACCATCAACTCCATAGACAATTTTTTGTACAACTCTTTGAGATGGACAGCAGCCTATCGGTGCCACACTTACGATTCCAAATTTACGTGCTCCAAGATTGTATAGATTCTAATCCCGATACAAAAACCAAGTATAAGTACATACACAGCCAGTTTGTCGAAAATGTTTGAAACTAGATCAAGTGATGACTTACTATAATGTGAGTTGCATATGCTGAAATCAAGGCCCCAATGTACTCTTGTGGAGGAACTGTACTGTTGTTCGCGAAGTAGGCAAAAATGTCGTTGCTGCCAATGCTAATGAAGAACAAAGCTTTCGAAAGCAGATCATCTGCTGATGGCGAACCTAGCAGGTCAGTCAGATTATCCCTCACAGTCGAAAATTGATTGATCTGATCTGATAGAGACACGACAGTCTGTTGCACCAAAAGATTATATAAGCGCGATGCTAGAAATCCATGCTAGTGATGTAACAGGCGACATAATGACATCGATAAGGCCTAGTTACTTACACTGTTCACACCTGTTAAATCAAGAAGTCCAGAACCACCCGAGGCAAAGTTCACTCCCTTGACAAGATGCCTCTTGAAGTGATGAGAGGCAAGCGAACGCAGAAATAAGAAGGGAGGCGGGCTTCTCTTGAGCCCGAAAAACCTAGCTGACAATGCCAAAATGACATAAGCTATGTTAGTACAATCTTGTGCACATTATGTTGAGTAAAATATTCTCTAGTGCTTGAATGTGTTGCACTGTCAAGTGTCATGCTTTACAGTTATGCACAATCTCGAACGTACAACACTTTAAAGCCATTCCGAAGTTAGTTACTAACCAACAAAATCGGCGCTATTATAGCCGTTGCTGAACCGTCCAGTGGGGCGCGAGTGGGGAAAATCGACCCCATTGTAAAGGAAATCGGCTCTGTCCCTACTCAGAGGAATGAATGAATTGGTTCCAACATCTGCGGTTGAATCGCCAAGAATGAACACTGTTGGTGGCGCTTGATCCGCGGCATTAGGAACCGCAACCACTGCGAAAATGAACAGGCAGAGAGCTAGAGAATAGCCTAAGTTGGCCATTAGATACATATGCTATAGCTCTCTGTTCCTGGTATGTTCTTCTGCTAGCTCACTCCATGAACACATTTATAGTAATCCTTGTGCATAAGAGTTAAAATGGAGTTGTTTACAATTCCATGATAGTAACATAAGAACAGCATATCCTGAATTGATTACTTTGTTCATAACTCTGCAGTCCTTAAAGAGTAAACTAATAAGTAATATCTTTAAATATTACTTCTAAAACTAGTGTGTCTATATGAATAGATAAATTTGTCTCTTATAATAAATTTTAATGGCGAAAATGGTCCGATGTGTTTGGATACACGACATGTATTACACAAGTGTCGCAACTATACATACATATAGGTACAATTTTGACCATACCCATCGAGAGCACTACGTGCCTTACAGTATATCGCAAAAATAAAGTTCTTTCCGGGTGTTTCATGTAGTACCAGTTGAAGGAGAAGAGTTGGTGCAAGGTAAGTTAGGTAAATTGGGGAAATCAAAGAAGAGAATTGGGCGGACAACCCAAATTAACTGCCTCTGATCTTGTGCCCCATGATTCGGCTGCAATATTTTTGTCCATGTAACTTTAGAATAACTTGTGTTAGCATATTTTTTATCAACTTAAACTCAATTCAGATTAATTCAGATTACATAATTAAAATTTATAATTTATATGTTCGACACACCTATATTATTAGTCAAAATATTGATGGTTGTATCAACATAGGTATGTTTTTTTTAGAGGCAAATCTATTCTAATACTACTCCTACTCTTACACTAATCCAATACCAACCTTATACCCTACACCAATACCAACCTTATATCACCAAATAAATCTCCACCTCTGGAATTCGAACCCGGAACCTATCACCATTACACCCTGCACCTTAACACTGCACCACCACTGGGTTCAAACATGTAGGCTACTTAACACAATACTTTATCATAATATTATGACATACTACCTCAATCTCTTGTAAAAGATACTGATTCGTTTTCTAGTTCACATTTTGATTTCGTTTTCTAGTGCACGTTTTGATATCACTTCTAAACTATTATACCTTGAACTACTATACCGATAAAAACTTTAAAAAATCCAAACGGAAGAGTTTCATAAAATCATTCCTTAATACGTTATTTAAGCTCAGTTCACCTTAAATTTAGTTTGTTAACTTCACCTCAGTTCGGTTCAGCCGTTCAGGCTCATTCAATTCGTTTCAGTTCAAGTTTACGTAGTTCAAATTTATATTTAAAATAAATACTGTATACTTTAGATTAATTCAGTTTAGGTCAGTGTACAAATTAACTAAAAACCTTACCGTTATAAATATAATTTAGAAAGGAGTCTCATTACATGATTTTACACACTTCACAATCAAAATAAAATGATGTCTCTCATATCAACCTTTATGAAGGAGTTTCTTTTTGGCTGTTAAGACCGCATTATATTTCGCGCTGGCATTTTCTATAGTAGGTTCGGTCCTAGTCTAGAACTACAGCAGAGATATACTGGTTTGTAAGTATGTATGCATACATTTTCATAATACAAGGAGCTCGAGTCCACCGTTTTAAAAAAAAAATCTTCAAATTCAGCCGTCTGAATATATAAAGAATCCTTCACTAGTTAAAACAGTATGACGGCAATTCTGCTTGGCGATTATGGAAGTAAGTCAAACATTTCGAGGACCAAATATTTATGTGACGTTTATACCGAAGGATATTGTCCCTTAGATTATTGTCAAAAGGATTAGCTGTAAAACGCGTAGTTATGGATAATACAAAACACAGTATTCCTCGAATTGGTAGGATTCCGATTCATTGCTCGATCCCGTAGTAAATAACTTTCTTGAGAGATAGGTGTAAAAGTAATTAGTGTGTCGTAACTACTTAACTTTGATCAGACCGGAATTTGATTCAACATACTTAAACTTACGTTCTTTTAGAATTTGATTATAGATGGACTCGATCGCCTGACAGATACTCCCTCCGTCCCACAAAACATTATCCGTTAGGGTTGGCCCGCAGTTTAAGAAAATGAGTTAAAGTAATGGGGTAAAAATGAAAAAGTAAGTTGGGTAGGTTACTTTTTGAGAATGTGTGATGATAAATAAGTGTATTGATATTAAAATAATGTTTTAGTGTGTGTGGTAGCTTCCTTATTTAGTAATGGGTAAAGTTTTATGGGACGTCTTAAAATGGAAAGCGGGTAAAGTTTTGTGGAACGGAGGGAGTAGTGTTTGAAAGGACGCTAAAAATATTTGACACCAGATCTTATTTAGTGTAATTCTCAACATCTAGGATTATGCCACTGTACAGGAATTTAAGACCAAAAGACTTCTAAGAGAAACCATAATTTAGTAGTAATTTGTGATTAAAGTTCGAGAAAAAGTCAAACTTTAAAGTTCTTATTTGACCCGACGTAGTATAATTCACCCTATTATTGAAAAAAATTCCGGCCGGGTGTTTACAATTTGTGAAATGTAATTTGAGTTGACTTTATAATTTATTTCTGAAAATATAATTAGTGGAAAGGTGAAAGGAAAATAAAACAAACTTTACCATTACAATTTAGTCAATCTCTTTTGTTCTTTTAAACATATTAAAGTGAAGATGGAAGTCTTTCCAATATATGTAAAGAATACTATACGTACAATAAAGTTTTAATATTATCTAGATAAAATAAATGCAAGAATTTTTTTTTTCTTTTCTCTCCCTTTTTTTAAGAAAATGTCAGTATCCTCAAATCACATAAAAAAAAAAAATTACCATTGCAATTTAGTCAATCTTGTTTTTTAAAAAAATATTAAAGTGAAGATGGGAGTCTTCCCAATATATATAAAGAATAATATACAATAAAGTTTTAGTATTATCTAGATAAAATAACACAATTTTTTCTTTTTTCTCCCTTTCTTTAAGAATATGCCAGAACCACTTATAACATAACACACATACTATAAATAACCCACCAACTCAGTATCCCCACTCACTACTCATCACACCAACAAGCACAATGGCACCAAAATCTACTCTGCTCCTCCTGGCAATTGTCTCCCTCTTTGCATTGGCCAGTGCAGAATCCCACTTACCTGGTGATCCTTTTCAGCCAATTAAGAACCTATCCGATCCACATGTGACGGAGATAGCCAAGTTCGCGGTCGATGAATACAACAAGAATTATATGATCTACCATTTGATTTTCAAGAAAGTCATTCATGGTGGAAGTCATGTTGTTGTTGGTACCAGAGCTACCGAGTACAAGCTGGTGATTGAGGCTAACACTGTAAAACCTACCATGGAGACTTACCAAGCACTTGTTGTGGACCAACCGTCGAAGAAACATATGCATTTGGTTTCCTTCAAACGACTTTATAAAATTCCGTTTTATTAGACTTTTGTCTCTAATGTGAATCTATTCGGATAAACATTAATATAATATATATAGAGTGTGAAACTGTGAATGTCACAACAGTTTATCGAATAAAGAAATTACTTTGGTGATTTGGTTTCGGATCAATGTCTCATGTACTTCTGCAAGGATTAATTTGTTAAAAAACTTTTGGGAGAGACCACCAAAAGTGACATTTTCAAAAAATCCACCTATAAACATCATGATTTATAATTAGAATCGCGTCACATGTTACACACGTGAAACATATTCATGTTATTGTGACACTTTTTTATAGGTTTTATATTATTTTTATTTTGTGTTTAATAAAATTGTGTAACTTTTTACTATTTATTAGAAATAAAAATATATCGAAAAATGTTTATTCTTAATGTCAAAACGTACATATTAACAAATGAATTAATTTAGTGGAATCTGAATTCTTTTTGGATAAGCATAATATGATATAACTAGCAATAACGTAACTCACTACGTGGGGAGTGATTCGGGCTATAGTTAGCGTAGCTTTGTAATTAGATAAATAATGTAATAAGCCCGGTTTTGGGTATTGGTGTGGGTAAATTGTATTTAGGCTTCCTTATGTATTTGGTTGAGGGACTTTGATTGTTCGGTGCTTGGTTGTACTCTTTTTCCTTCGAGAGGTTTTATCCTAATGGGTTTTCCTCTGGAAGGTTTTTAAGGAGGCAACGAGTATCCGGTCGTAATAGTCAAAGTCAAGGAGGAGGGAGCCGGGAGTGAGGTTTTGGACTTGGTGGGTGAGGCAGTTAATGCTTAGCTCACTTCTGTAAACTTATCCATAATCAATATATTTTTGCCTTTTAAAAAAAAAAACGTAACTCACTACGTGTGTTATGAATATTTTTGTATAATAAGATTATATAATGGTAATAATATTTTTTTTAAACAAATAAGTTTAAATAATAGAAAAATTGCATCAGCGGGACTCGAACCTTGAACCTCCTATTGAATAAGTGACATATATACGTATCGGACTAAAATTAGATGAATAAGAAAATTAGAAAAAATAAGTTTGAATAAATGAAAATTTGCATCAGTGGGACTCGAACCATGTACGTTCTAATGAATAAGTGATAAATGTACGTTTCAGATTTAAATTGAACTGAAAACTAATGTAAACTTCTCTGTTTATATACTATTAAATAATAGATAGAACTACCTTTTCGAAATGCATAGAGGTTTGCGTCAAGGGGATCCTTTATCTCCTTTCTTATATCTCATTGTAGCGGAAGGTCTTAATCGTATGTTTAAAAATGCTATTGGAAAGGGTAGATTTAAACCGTATGAATGTGGTAAAGATAAAATAGAGGTGTTCTTGTTACAATATGCCGACGATTCTCTTATTATTGGTGAATGGTGTGACGAAAATTTGAAGATGGTCAAATGTATATTAAGATGTTTCGAGTTTGCGTCGGGATTGAAAATTAATTTTAAAAAGAGTAGTCTATTTGGTGTTGGGGTGGACGATGATAACATTAGGTTGGGGGCTGCTCTCTTGAATTGTGGTAGAGGAGAATTGCCTTTTGTTTACTTAGGTATGCTGGTTGGTTGTGGTGGGAAGAACAAAAAGAATTGGCGAAAAGTAATCGAAAAATATGAAAGTAAAATTGGTTTATGGGAAAATAAAATGTTATCACTTGACGGGAAAATTGTATTGGTAAATGCGGTCCTTACCGCGATTCCCACATATTTCTTATCATTTTATAAGGCACCCGTTAATGTCATTAAGAAACTGGAGTCTTTACAAAGAAACTTTATTTGGGGTGGGAGCCTTGAACAAGATAGAAAGAAAATTGCTTGGGTTAAGTGGGAGAAAGTTTGTCATGAGAAAAAAGTTGGTGGTTTAGGCATTAAAAATCTGAATTTTTTCAATGTGTCATTGCTTACTAAATGGATTTGGAGACTATTGTCACATGGTAGTGAGCTGTGGAAGTTGGTCCTTGTATCAAAATATGGGAATTTTTTGGACAACATTGATTGGTTTAAAAATAATAACAAGAGACGGGGTGATTGGTCTAGTTGGTGGTTCGACATTGTAAACGTAATAGAAAAAAATGATTGGTTTATTAAGAAGTGTTCGAAGAAAATTGGTAATGGTGAGCGTACTAGATTTTGGTTAGATGAGTGGATTGAGGGGGGATTGAGATTAAAAGATTGCTTTCCAAGGTTGTTTTCACTTGAGAAGAATAAACAGTGCGCTGTTAGTAGACGGCTGAGCGGTGATGGAGGAAATAGTCGATTCAAATCGGATTGGAGAAGGAATTTGCTGGACCGGGAGGTAGCCATATTAGACCAGCTGGAAAACAGAATTCCTTTTTTGCGTCTAACTGAAGGTACTGAGGATTGCTGGATTTGGAATGGAATGGGGAATCAAGACTATTCCGTCAAAGCAGGTTATGCGGAGCTCAATGTAATGTCAACACAATGTCCGGTTGCGACAAGATCGAAAGAGATTTGGAATAAATTCGTGTCGGCAAAGGTGTCTGCATTCTCGTGGAGAGTTTTATTGAACAGACTACCTACAAAACAAAATTTGGAAGAGCGTGGTATATTCTTCAGTGACACGAGTCGATGCTGTGTTAACTGTCCAGGTACTTTGGAGACGGCGTGGCACTTGTTTGTGGAATGTCCTGTGGCGGCTCGTGTGTGGCAAAAGGTGCTATTGTGGTTAGATAGATTGGTTGAGCCCGGAATCATCTTGATAGAGTTCTTTGACAGATTTGTTAGTGCTTGTGGGAGAATTAAGAAGGTGATCTGGATTGGTTTTTGGCACTGCATTATGTGGAACATATAGTTATCTCGAAATGGTGCGAATTGCAACAATGAGAAGATGAATGTGGATGAAATAACGGAAAAGGTAAAGGTCTCGTCTTGGTTTTGGTTCAAAGGTAATGGTCTCCTCAAAAGCTATAACAACTCCAATAGTTGGTTTTTCGAACCAAGTCATTGTCTTGCTTTGGAATAGTAGATACGGGTTGTTTGGTTCTGGTTTGTTTTGACAGGTTAAAGCAGCTGTTTAGACCTGAGGTTTGAAGTATTGGGCAAGAAAAGAAATGCTGGGTAGATCACATACTGTAGCAGGTGTAGGACAGTAACTCAGGTTCTTTTAAATTTTTTTATAAATTCATTTGCTGTATTTAGAATAAATCATTGTTTTTGTTTTGGAATAGTGCCTGTGCATGTTTGGGTCTGATTTTTTACAGGTAAGGACAGGGACCAAGAAACAGGATCAATAAATAATTAAAGAAAAAAGGGAAAGCGAAACCTGTTTGCGAATTAGAAGAAGGGATCGACAGTTGCAAGCTGAAACTCTGAACAGAGTGATGGGTGCAATGAAACTGAGATGGATTGGTGAATGGCAGGGTACGGCAGCTGGAGGGCAGGAACGAGCTAGCTGTGCTGTTTTGAACTGTTGGGCTCGTTTGCTGCTGCACTTGTGAATGTATAATTTTGAAGTCAATGGTTATATATGGGGTGAATTTTGAGCTTGATACCAGGACCTAGAAGGATGGAACAACATGTGGCATACAGGTAGACAGGCAAAACAAAATAATAATGTTGGAACTGGATTATGGTAGCTTGGAATCAGATTCGTAGGAACAAGAAGAGTCTTTGAGTATGAATTGGACTGGATTCGTGATATATCGAAAATCTTGGGGAGTGTATCGGGCATTAGACTAGCGTAGATTGTATTAGTTTTATCATTTGTAATTTGCCCAGGTTTTGGTTGGTTGATGGGTAGATTGTATTTAGGGCCCTTATGTAATGGTTGAGGTGGACTTCTGGATTTCCGGATTTTGCTGCTCTCTTTTTTCCTACGAGGGGTTTTATCCCGATTGAGATTTCTTCTCGGAGGTTTTTAAGGAGGCAGAAAATGTCGGTTTCGTTGTGTCCAAGGTCAAGGAGGAGGGAGCCGGGCTTGCGAGGTTTTGGTGATTTCTTGTGAGTGAGGCATTAGTTGCTTAGCTTACACATGTACATATTTTACACAATAAATAAAACATTTTGCCGTTTCAAAAAAAAAAAGGATACACCTAAAATTAATTTTAATTCGTTCTTTTATTTTGACTTTAAGAGAACATAAAATGCTAAACTACATATAAATTACGCTACCGCAACTGGCATTTTCTAACAATTAGTACTTTCATGAATTAAACCAGTGATTTATTTTGACTGATGTTTAACTCGAACAACAATATAATAAACCATTGCGCGCATTGATTCTAGCAGGATATACTGGATGAGACCACTGCTAGTTGTATTTCCCAATAATTAGTACTTTCACGAAACCAATAATTTATATATTTTAACTAATGTTTAACTCGAACAATAATATAATAAACCCTTGTATGCACTGATTCTAGTAGGATACTATGCCAAATTTGTTTCAATTCCAAGAATTAGTACTTTCATGAAACCAATAATTTATTTTGAATAATGTTTATAACTCGAAAGAACAATATAATAAATTGTTGTATGCAGTAATTCTAGTAGGATACTAGATGCCTAATTTGTTCCAATTCTAAGTAGATTCAAACCCCTTCATATTATTCAACTATTCAAAAGTGCCATATTACTACTGTAAAAGTCAAAGAAGTACCAGGAAATGATGAAGAGAGGTTTGTGCAGAAAGAACCGCAGAATCAGGTCATCTGGAAACATCAGCAGGGCAATAATACTAACAGAGGAGATGAAGAGAGTGTTGAAGAGAGTCTGGGAAGGGGAATGGAAAATCAAGATAATCTTTTTGAAGTTCAGATACAAGATGGAGTGATTAATCTGAATCTGAACAATCGCCTGGATAGAATAGATGGTGAGGAACATTAGGAAAATTTGGATACTCTACCGATGATAGTAAGGAGAGAGGAAGAAAATGTGTCTGAATCTCAATAGGAGGGTCATTGTGAAATGCAAGAGTCACATAGAATCAGAATGGGTGCCATTGATTGTTTGGAAGTAGTTTTACATGAAGAGCCAAGAAGAGGTTTTGACCAGTCGTTTGAAGCTGGAATGAATGAGGTATTGGAGCATGTTGAGTATGCTGAGATGCAGGTTATTGTGTCCTATCCTACCGCACAAAAACCAGTTGGTAAGTCTACCAAAAACTCCTTATGTTGCATTTATGTCTGTTCTCAAATGTGTTGAACGAAAAAATGGAAAGAAAAAATCAAATGAAATCAAATGAAGATGGATGATATTAAAATGGATGGGATAGTAAACTACAAGAATCAATTGGAGATTGGTATGCTGATCCAGTTTGGTGGAAGCCGACTGAGATCAGAGGAGGTTATGGGGCTCCGTCTTGGTGGATACCTAGGTGTTGTCTCTTGTTAAACAGGTTTGGTTTAGGGGTGTTCATGTATGGAGTCGAGGTTTAGGCGAAACCAGTTCTCATTGGTTTAGGTTGTGCAAGTTTGTTCGTGATGGTTCAGGTGCAAGTTTGGTGCAGGTGTTGTCGAAGTTGTGGTTCAGGTGTAGTTTAAATTTGTGGTGCTGGTGTAAGTCTGGATAGGTGGTTCAGGTGTAGTTGTAGTCGAGGTTTGGTTTAGTTGCATGGATGGTGTAGGGTTCAGGCGTAGTTGAAGTCGTGGTTCAGATGCAAGGTGCAAGTGATTCAGTTGTAGTGGAAGTCGTGGTTCAGGTGCGATTCAGGTGTTTAGTGAAGTCGGGGTTCAGGTGCAAGTCTGGTTCAAGTGTAGGTGAGTGGTTCTGGTGAACTCGTGGTTCGGTGGTTCGGGTGCTGGCTCAGGTGTAGGTGGTTCAGGTGTAGGTGTAGTCGTGGTTAAGGTGTAGGGGGAAGTCGGTTTTGTTTGACAGTCTTGGTTAGGTCTGGTATTGTCCTGTTATTGTTTTCGAGCATTTCTTATGCTCTATTTTAATTAATGAAAAATTTTGCCGTTTCCAAAAAAAAAAAAAAAAAAAAAAAAAGGTTGGAAGGGGTATATTGTAGTTATAAGTTGGTAGATGTTACTATTTGAGGTAGTTAAATTGTCCTATCCATTCCCAAAGAA
>JAYMSL010002863.1:0-13487 GCA_036897195.1 Plantago coronopus | reverse complement strand
ATATCACACATTGATACCTCCTCCTCTATTTATAGGACAACAATTAGCTCCTAATCCCAATTGGATTCTAAGTCCTATTCCTAATTGCATTCATAAGTCATATTCCTAATTGCTCAAGGTAGACTCCCATATTCTAGATAACTCCTAAAATATGTATACTTAGATCTCTCCTAAATATTTTCCCATATTTAGATAACTCCTAAATAGGTATATTTAGATATCTCCTAAATATCTTCAAGCTTACGCCAACACGTAACACCTAGTCACCTATTACATTCTTGCACATATCTCATTTATCCTACCTCATTCTTACACCCTTACATAAATATATTGTATATACCTACTAAATCTACTA
Organism: Plantago coronopus; assembly: GCA_036897195.1. Lineage (NCBI taxonomy): Eukaryota > Viridiplantae > Streptophyta > Magnoliopsida > Lamiales > Plantaginaceae > Plantago > Plantago coronopus. The sequence goes on along the minus strand of JAYMSL010002863.1, from coordinate 13,132 downwards.
ATACTTTAACCATTGTCCAAATACATAAATCCAATTTAACTTCGGACTATTATTCCCGATTTATAGCTCGGTTTCCTTAACCCAGTTGCCTAACGTGAATTCAGGACTTGAAGAATACTTCAAGAACCTAATGTGAACATTCAAAGTTCAAACGAAGGGGAGAGTGTATTTATTTTCCAATTACGGGTCAATTTGCCCTTGGACCTGTGTATGTGTAATCTGAGCTATATATACTACTCCCTCCGTCCCATAAAATTTTACCCATTTTCTATTTTTTGGTGTCTCACAAAACTTTACTCCACTTATACTACTATATATCAATACTAGAAACACGAAACACGCTACGCGTGTGAAGCGACGTGATTGAATGCACATTAATCTAAAGTTCGATAAAACATTATCAAAATTTAAAAAGACAAAGTTCATTGATAAATTGCACGTAATTCTTGTTACTTGACTGGCCCGACGTACATCTACTTCAAATTGCTCAGCTTTATATGGCATCTCTTCAAAATTCGAAAGCACTTCTTATCAAACTTTTGAAATTATGATTCTTGCTGGTCTAAAAATTGTGATTCTTGCATTTCCAAGGATTTGTTGGTTGTATTGTGTGAAAAAGACACAGATTAGAAAGAAAATTTGAAAGCTGAAGCAATCTTGTTCAGGTTATAATAAACTCCCACACAAGTATGTTTCCAGTTCAATCATATTAATCAAGCAATTCTATGCTCCTTCAGCCATTCTCAATTCTCATATAAACCGCATAAGTTAGTAAGGCATCAAGTTGAGGCTGTTGCACGCTCGGCTCTAGTGACAAGCAAATAGCAACCTCTCCCAACACGAGCTCGACATCTTCATCCGACTCACCGACATCGGGTGCCACAACCCAAGATTTATTTGGATGGTCCTGTCCTTACTTGCAGCACGATCATACAGCTCGTGAACACACAGGGTCGTCCACTTCCTTGAATTTTTCTTGCATCTCTCTGCATACTCAGAATCTCTAGCAGTGGCGGCTCTTGGCCTTAAACCGTTCTCCGTGGGCTTGCTAAAGCCAATTTTTGCTTCCAGTCCACCTGGATAGATCATCAATTGCACATATCAATCGAATGTCAAGACCATGACATAATTCTTAAACTACATAGGGAAATGTAGATGATACTCTCGTCAAATATAGCAGTTCTCTAGCAGTCAGATAATACGATTTTCATAAACCTCAAATTTCACATAAATCATCAATGATTGGCTTATACCGTTATACAACAAATTGCTGCAGGTAAAACATAGTAGAAGATTTCATCAGCAAAAACATGTAGACTTATAAGTCCTAATGCTGATTAAACCTACTCAATTTGGATCCTAGCTATATACAAAAAATCAATCATAATCAACAGCCTCGAATCCAATTACTATTCTTGTTCTTTTTTTATTTGAGAAGAAAAAGTGTATTCATTCAGGGATTGTAAAAAACGCCTCACATATTACATCAGAAATGCAGAGCAGCTAAACTAAGAAGGAAAGGTTCTGGTTCCTACTGCCAATACTTTTGGCAATATAAAGAGCCAAACAATTACCAGTTCTAAATATATGAGCAAAAGAAAATTATTCAAACAAAGCTAGTCTTATTTTAGTTGACTCAATAACAGTACTAAAAGGAGCTAGGCACACATCAGGTGACAGAAATGCTTGTATAATCTGTGCAAGCTATCTCCTTTAAATCAAACTCGGTCCCAGCCTTTATCCACTAAAATATCCATTGTTGCTGCTGTCGCATAAGCTTCAGCCATCGATGGGTCGATGACATTTTTCGAACCATCTTGGTCTCTAGCAAAGAACAAGTCCATTGCTATCCCGTGCCACCAGTCCACCCTGCCTGTTGCGAACTTCTCTGAACAGCGCTGCATCAAAGTTAAGTAGTTAACTTTGATCACAGCTCTAATTGGCAGTCTCCGATCTACCTACGCTTCCGGCAGCCTTGGGGATGATATTGTGACTTTGCCTCTTGCATACCTGCGTAGATAATCACGGGCGAAAGCTACCGGCTCACAACCATCGATTCTGTCCTCTCGATGGAGCACTCTTTTGAGATTAAACCACAGTCCCCAAGACATCACACCGCTAGCTGTTGCAATCACTATACTATAATCAACAAACTTCGATTAATGTAGAGTTTCTTCTACCCCTGATCGAACTTTTTTAGTAATTCGAACTCTATAACATACACCACCACTCATAAACACCAGCCTCTAATATACTGAAGGATACGGTACAAGTACATAACAAAATTATCAACAAGCAAATTCGAGCACAGTTACTATTCCGAAATCAATCATGAATTGATACAACAAAGTTCAACTGATGTAAGAGCACGTTAAACAAGTAGATCTCCTTCGAACATTGATCAAACTTTCTCAATTAGAACTCTTTACACACAGAATAAGCCCAGGAACAATACACCACAACTAAACCATTAACAAGTATTGCATTTGAAGTTTGCAGAAAGTAGTTGATTCAATATTGCTCCACCATTTCTAGTTAGTATCTCTATGAGGCAATTTATCAAACAGATCACGAGCAGCTTCTAAACAACCATTTTTAGCATAAACTTTGCCAAAGCACTAACTACGTACCTGAAGGCTGAAGTCTTCAATTTCTTTTCTGATGGAATTGATTTCAAATTTCTTTTGCCCTGATTTGAAGATTCTATATGTGCTATCGTGTTTTAATCTGCGCGTTGATGAGAAGCCTAGAAGCAATTAACCACCACACCAGCTACCATTCAGTCTAGGTGTCGCGAACAAGAAGTCTGGAGCGTCGGAGAGAATTTGTGATGGAGCAAGAAACCGATTTTGTTAACAGGGGACAAAATATGGAAGAAACAATAAACCAAAAGGTAAGAAAATATAAACTGCAAACTCTCACGCGATAAAGTACTTACCTCACGCCATACTGGGAGCGTGTAATACACGCACAGATCTCAAACGTAGATATATTCACACGCGAGTGAAGCCTTTTAACCCATTCGTCCTTATATACACAATTCAACCCCACTTATACTACTTTACTTTCCATTAATTAATACACTATACTCCACTTGTACTATATACCAATAAACTACTATTCTCCTTAGATATTGTGACAAAGTCAAACCGGGGCTCGTTTGAGCGGTCGGAGGGAGTACTTATTATCATATAAGGAAGGTGTATCACACACTAAAACATTATTTTAACATCAATATTACTACTTTATCATCAAAAAGTAATTTACCCCACTTACTTTTTCATTTACTCAATTATTTTAACTAGGTGTCAGTGTCACTGTTGTATAAATTTGATAACTTTGTTAAGTTATGGAAGCCTCATAAAATATCTAGGTGTGGTGTGACTTTGCGGGAGTTTCACTCATGAAATGTTAAGACCACGTCACAGTCGGATCTGTATGGTGGCATGGTTCAATGCACCTACTTGAATTCAGCTGGTTCACAATTTTTTTTGGTCCCATGAAAGCTCCTAGCTCCATATCGGAAAACAAGAATTGTTGTGAGGCTTGACAATGCCAATCTGCGTAATTTATAACCGTATTATTACGATGGAGATGGGTGCAGTCGTCGGTGTTTTATTAAGACATATTGTATTTTGCTACGTCAAATTTCTAAACCAACATTTTCGCACCTAATTTTTATTCCGGATTTCATCTCATCATACTAAAGATGGTGTATAATGCCAAAAGTTATAACGACATCAGAGCAGCCCGGAGGATGAGGTAAATCAGCACAAAAGAAAGAACATGACAAATTAGAAATCATGGCAGAAGTTAGAGACTAATTGTAGGAGTGAAAGGGAGAAATTATAAGGATAATAGAGTTGTTTAATCAGGAAGAGTACTGGTATAAACAACATGTAATAATGTATATATGTTAACTGCAATGCATATCATACAGCAAACAACATGGCTTGAGCAAAAGTTCTGTTGGGCTCTTTCGACACACTCCATACATACGCAACTTAGCAGTGCACTTCTGGTGGCGTTCATGATATGTTACTCTGCTGTCATGGTTCAAAACTTGGAACCTGATCTAAAGGAACAAGAGGATGAGAAACTTGATATTTGATCCTGTCAATCAAGCTTCTCTAAGGATCTTCCTTCCTCTTCTTGAGCAAGTAAGACATACTAGATTCTATGTCATGTTGTATCTGCATGTACACTTCTTTTGCCTTCTCTTTGTCGTTCAACACTTCTTCTCTTCGTTTTGTGGGAATCGGCTTCCCAAATAGGTAGTAAAACCTGCCGGGAACTTTTAGTAGAAGTCCAGGGATATACATACTTTGGTCTGCAACTTCTCCACTCATTCCAGCCCTACAAATCGTGCAAAACAACTCGTATCATTCCAGCCCTACAAATCGTGCAAACAACTCGTACTATAACAAGTAGCTAGCTAGAAAGATTATTGTTGCAATAACTAGAAGATATTGATCCAGTTTAGGCCTGTTACCTGACGTTGAATGATTTATACTTTTCATTCTCTCTTTTTATTAGGTAGCTCAGGAAGGGGATTCTCATCAGATCGTCGTAGTCCAGAACTAACTGCAAGTGGAAGATCAAGTGGAAGATCAAGTGTAAGTGTTGAGTGAACCATTTGTTTTTGTTTTTTCTGATAATGTAGAAGTACCTCTGCTAGATCATCTTCTCCCACAACTCCAAACGGAACTATTGTGGCACCAAATCTTGCAGCCATTCTCACAAATTCTGGTTGATCAGGCCAGAATAGCTTGTACTCTTCACCCTGAAACATACAAGGCTTACAAGCAACTCACTAAAATTTCCCATTAAATCGTAAACTGCGCTCTTCAATTAGAGTAAAAGAGTTCACAAACCTTACGATGCAGAGTTCACAAACCAACAATAACATGATTATATTTATTCCTCATAAGTCTGCCTACTAATTCCGATGTATATACAACTCTGACTGGTAGAACTGAAAACTTGAACTCACCGAAAGACGTATTAAAAGAGCAGAAAGGTTGTCAGCTAGCCGTTCAAAATATTGTGTAGGAGGAAGTGATGTATCGATACCTACTATAGCCATCTTTAATGGATCACCTGAGTTTAGCAAGGCCATCAGCATACACAAGAAGTAGCACTTTAGGTACAGCAAAATCATGATAAGCCTTGTTGTTCGACTCATAAAGCAAAATGTTATACTCATTATAAGGCCCTGGAGATAAGGAAATGTGACATGAAGATCATAGGGGAACGCTTCCAGTAGTGAAAGCAATGAATGCAACTGTGACCTGGCAAATGAAGTTGCTGAAAGAATGATCGAACAAACTTCAGTTAGGAGCTTCCCAGTTACCGACGAAGACAAGTTTCATGTAAACACTTCTAGACAATTTTGAAAGGCAAACCTGGGTTAACTAATATAACTACTAGGTCAACTTTTGGATTGCGAGCAGCTACTGAAAGTGCTAAGCACCCTCCAAATGATTCTCCGACCAAATAAATAGGTTTATTTGGTGATAAAGACTGCTCGGCATTCACCATTTCTTCAACCCATTCTACCAACTCTGAAGTGTATGAAACAAAGAATTTCACTAATATGAATTGTTAAAAAGAAGCTGTGAACAAAAGTTGCCCTGCATTTTGAACGATCCCAGAAAGAAATTACCTTGATATGGTGTTCGATTCTGCACGGGAATATGCATGCAGGGAACATCGAAGACCCTAAGACAATGAAATTGCTCACACATAAATTAGAATGATAACCGACAAGAAAAGAATACTGCTGACTATGTCATATCCGCAAATATTCAATTTTCGCAATCCCACGTTTACCAAGTTAAAGCCTTCACCTTCTTATCACTACCATACCCGGTGCACATGACAGAGCAAAAAGTTTCAGAACGAGGGAAACTTGCATTCTACCACAAACAATTACTATCACATACATTTACCAAAAAAAATAAATTACTATCACATACCTAAGAAATCGGATAACTATGAGCAAAAGAAACTTAAAAACCTAAAACTGAAATTAAATCTCGCGAAGAACTTGAATCTCATTAATGGTGTACCAGGCTAAATACTTACGTCCCGACGGCTTTGTGGTGTAAACTGAGTCCTAGTCCAGTACCATCCACCCCTACATGATTAGCTAAGCTTATGAGTGAGCACTGAGTGCCCTTTTCGAGATAAAGAACTACTCGCAGCATATATTAAACCATAACCTAAACTGGAAATCAATACTCAATATTTAGAAGTTAAAATAATGATCTGTGATTCTAGTAAGCATGAACCATACCAGGCAAGAACAAAAGAACAGGTGAGTCCTTCAAATGAGGACCACACGAGAAAGGAGTAAACACCTTGGTGGACCACCATCAGGCTTAATAATATCTTGAGCATAATCAAGATAATCCTTCACTGTTTCATTCCCATATCCATCATCCCACAAAGCCTCCAACTTCTCCTCTTCAACAGTGTTGTTCCTATTGACAGATAATCCAAAAGCAGAACCATCATTTACTGTAGAAGCAAATGAAACAGTTGAGACAGAGGATTTAGGATGAAGCGGTTTCCCTAAATCGAAACTGCAGTACGACGAGATTCCAAAAGTCTTGAGAATCGAAACCATGGCTTACAGTATTGCTAGTGGTTCCAAGAGTTCAAGGAGAATTGGAAGGGATAAGAAGATTATGGCCCATACTCCATGCACAGGAAGATCCACATGTAAACGTACTAGATGCAATTAAGGCCCCTTCATTGCACATGTCAGTTCTTGGGACAAGCTAACAACCTACAAATAGTATGAAGTTTTTCACAACCAGATCTTGATTTCATTGTTTCAATACTTAAATGGAACCAAAATGAAGTGTTCCAGTAGAAGAATTCCCAAATTGAGCCATATCACGTGCCCTAATCTGGGACCCCAAATTCGCCAAGGACATAAACAGAGCATAAACGACAGCGTTTAGAGTAATAATCTGGACCGTTTATCTACACCGGATACTTTAAATCCAACGATCCAAAATCAATCTGGGCGTACATGAACGAAGGACGGGACACGAAAGACTCATTTCTTCGTACAATTGCTGAGATCATCGATTCATTGATTCAAGACTTGTTTTCTGAATTATAGCCGTTTAATCATATCCGTTGCAGTTGTATTTTCTGCAATTATATGCATTGGATCCTTGTATTTCCCGTCTATATAAGCAATAAATATGTGCTTTCAGTCTACCTACTTCCACTCTACAAGCAGTTTTCTCTGATTTTATCCCTCTTCTGAGCAATTTAGGTTATTAAATCCACCCAAATTTAGAGAAAGAAGGAGAAATTTTGAAATGGCCAGAGCAAGGAACGCAGCAGATCCTCGTTTAGCTGTAGTTATCGAGATGCAACGTGGCCTACAACAGCAGGTGGCACAAATTATCCAGATACAAACTGCAGATGATGCAGAGATCAAATCTTCAGTGGAGCATATGCGGCTACAGATGGACAGAATAATGGAGCAAATAACGACGCTTTTCGAAAGAAGTAACACAGAAGAACCACTTGCAAATGGCACTCCAGAGTCAGACAACCAAGATTCACCTAGAGGAGAGGCTCAGGGAAATTTCAATGCTTGTTTTCATGATCTTAAGTTTCCGCGGTTCGATGGAACCAATCCGAAAGGATGGGCTTTCAAGTGTGAGAGGTACTTTAAGCTAGTGTATGTTCCTGAGCACCAAAAGGTTCCACTGGCATCGTTTCATTTCGAAGGCAGGGCAGAAGCTTGGTTCGATGGTTTCCCGGTAGAGACGGAGGAGAATATGTCTTGGGATAGTTTGGTTGAACAGGTATCTGAGAGGTTTGAAGAGGTTAACGTGGTGACATTGGTGATGGAATTCACCAGCTTGCAGCAGACTTCAAGCCTTGGTGATTACATAAAAAAATATCAAGCATTGAAGGATCTGCTAGGTGTGTACGAAACAAGGCTAAGCGAACCTACCTATATTGGTTGTTTTCTCCATGGGCTCAAAGAAGAATTGAGATGTGCGGTCTCTGTTTTTAGCCCTGCTACATTAAGGCGGACTATAGATATTGCTATTGGATAGGAGAAGGCTCTGGAAGCTATGATGAAAAGAATTAGAATGGATATCGCAAGGCCAAGGGCTCCACCTAATGCAGATGGCTATCCAACAAGGATGCTCACCAGAGAGGAGTGGAGAGCCAGGGGAGAAGCTGGGTTGTGTTACAACTGCGACGGCAGTGTGGAGGTAGGCCACACATGTGAGGAACCCATTCTCTGTATACTTATGTCGGACGATGAGGAACGCGCATACTTACAGTCTGTGTCGCGATCTTGAGTTATCAGATGGAGGGGATGGGACAGGTCTAGATTAATGGTGGTTTTGAAGATCATGAGCTATGTATCTCTTGTTTGATTGAGGTAGCACTTGATTGTTTTGTTTGAGGCCAGTAAGTGATTTAGCTAGGTTTTCCTTTTATGAGTGAGGAGTAGTTAAGCAGTTTATTTACTTTAACAAAATTAAGCTTATGAAGCTTATGTTGTCTAAATCATTCACATAAAGAATCAAATGTGGCAAAATATGTTTAATCCAAAAAATATTGGCACATATTATGAATGGCTAACACTTCTATGCTATAAGAATGTGTATACATCAACTATAGTACGTCTGTACAGAAACTACGGTGCCTTGAGCAGCAGATTCTGCTCCGCTCCTTCCCCAACCTAAGCATACTGCATACAAAATGCCCATGACTTGCTTTCCCATCATGGTCATAGTTCACCATCTGGTGTGCACCGGTGAGAAAATTTTCCCTGCAAAACAAAGTAAACATTATAGAACTCATTGAAGAACAGACATTTATACCAGATTTTAACTAGCAGTTGCTGAATTACCTTTGGAACTTCTTGGTGGTCACTCATGGCTCAAAACTTGGAACCTGTTCCAGAGGAGCATTAAAAGCTCGATATATGGTCCTATCGATTACATTTCTATAAGGATCTTCTGTTCTCTTCTTGAGCAGGTAAGACATATTAGATTCAACATCACTTTGTATTTGCATGTACAGTTCTTTTGCTTTATCTTTGTCCTTCAACATATCTTTTCTGTCTTTCGTGTAAATCGGCTTCCCAAACATGTAATACAAGCGGCCAGGGACTTTTGGTAGAAGCCCTGGAATATATAATGCTTGATTGGCAACTTCTCCCGTCATTCCAGCCCTGTCAAACATGTGCGTTGATGTTAGTTGTAGCATCAATGCCTGAATATATATGAGTAGAAGTGTAGAACAATTAAGAGGGAAACCAAGAACAGAAAATGCAATGATTGTTATGACTTCTTTATCTACAAACAAGGCTTGATTACCTAACATTGAGCGACTTGTTCTTTTCGTTCTCTCCTCTTATATATTCTCCAACAAAAGGGATACTCATAAGGTCATCGTAGTCCAAAACTAACTGTGAGTATGAAAATGGAGACAATGTGAGTATGCCAGCAATCGCAGCTAAAAATAATTTGAACCAGTGGATAATCAGTACTTCTTTTCTAATATTGATTCTAAATGGGGAAAAAAAAGTACCTCTGCTAGATCATCTTCTCCAATGACTCCAAACGGTACAATCGTTGCGCCAAACCTTGCAGCCATCCTCACAAACTCCGGTTGATCAGGCCAAAATAATTTATACTGTTCACCCTGTAACATGATCAAGAAGCTCTTTCAACTAGAAAGCAGATAACAGTTTATTGTTATTTACCAGAAGCCGATGACTGGCTTTAGCTTCAAATTGAACGAGCAAAATCTTACACGTAAGTTCAAACATTTTTCCAGTTATACAAAAGGTGACTACTAACTAACCTTTAAGTGCAGAGCCTCGCGAGCACCACCAGGATAAAGCAGCACATGAGAGTTGGAAGCAAACAACTTGAAAAAACTGGTTCCACCAACAGGCACAGCGCCATACACCTTTAGAAAGTCGCTAATGGATGATTCATTGTTTTGATCTTCAGTAGCTTGGGTAAAAAACGAAGGATGTGCAATACCACGAACCATAATCTTTTTCTCTCGCAGAAATTGTTCCATCAGTGGATATAGTTCTAAACCCATAAGCATGTGATAACCAACTAACAAGACCGGTCCTTCATCGGGAACACCTGATAGGCCTCTCACAATGCTTCCATCTTCCTTCGTAGAAAACACTACGGGACCAGCAAAATTCCGGAAAAATCTGAATTGAGTTGCAAAAAGGAAAAGACAAATAAAAGATTATATTGCAGATTGAGTATTCTTCCCTTGCGAATCTGAATTATGTACCATAATGCTGTCTGTTAATGCAAAATAGCAGAGTTCACTTAGACATTGAACGGATGACTTCATTCAACTGAACGAGAATATACAGGGAGGAAACGGACATGCAAACCAGATGAAGAATAGTGGTTAATTACCCATTTGCCTCAACTAGCTTAAACTCCGATGCACTTGGTGGCAGATAGTCTTTCACATAATCACGGGTCCTTGAACGACGATAAGTTAAAGTACCTTTAATAACAGTCAACAGATTAACACCATCCTCCTGTATCAAAAGAACTCTGATGAGTCAGTCTCTCTAGCTAAGTAGCATCAACTGCACAATTTAAAGAGAATCGAAACCAACTGCTCCATGAACCCCAAACTTTGAATCTCATGACATGCCTTTTAGTTTGTGTTTAGAATTAACAAGTAGCATGTTAGTCCATGGAAGCCTTAATTTCTTCTGAGACTTCTAGAAAAGAAAATTTATCTTCCACAGTTTTCTGGTAAGCATAAAATCCTCACCTACCAATAAAATGGTGTGACCGTTGTCTTTGAAGTATCTCATTTTGCAGTTTTGTATTGATTTCATGAGTCTCCGGCCTTCTTCTCGACTTGGAAGCATGTTATCTTTACCACTGAGATGTAAGTATGTCAGTATGACTACATCACTTGTAGCTTGACATCCACAAGTAGAAGAAATAAAAGGAAAGAAAATGATAATGTAAAAATGCATGACAAAATAGTCACCCCAACACTGCATTCTAATATTTCCAGCAGAAATAGGTCTCTCCCAGATCTTAAGCAACATACAAATGATATGCTTGTCCTAAATTTGTAATCAAATAAGATCTCGGAAACGCCCCTGCAGATAATCCTAAGGTAGGAAAAACAAAATGGACACTGAACGCATCAAGATAGAGTCGGACCTAGCAAGTACAAGTACTTCAGCTCTAATGGCATGAAGGCGAGAATTGGCATAAGCGGCACCAGCTTTGAGCAGCTTCAATTTCCAAAGCAGAGCTTCTTTAGGCAGGATATCAGCCAATCCCTGTTCATTCCAAGTTCCAACAAACAAAGTTTAGTCACTCAGGAGGTTTCATAATTCCCTCAAACCACTTTTAATGCATAAAACTCGAACTAGTAAACTATTGTTTTTTTCTCTACTTCTCTGCATTCTTACACCTCATTTTAAGTCTTTGTAAAGCTAGATAAGCAGTCTCCTTTAGCAGGACTATCAGATGGAACTGTTGGATGATTTTATGCTTGTATAACTTACAATATATGTGAGAAGGCAAGTAGCAATAAATAAAAGTAGGAAGATAAAACTGGAAGAGTGTCCTTACAGAAAGTCGGGGTAAAAGACCAGTAAGGTTACTAGCTAACTTTTCAGAATATTGTGCAGGAGGCAGAAATATATCGATCCCTACTGTAGCCATCTTTGCAGGCTCACCTGGTATAGGAACAAGAAAGTAAACATCAGTTAAACGGTCAATTGGAAATGTCGACAACTCACACTTTTACGCAAAACCAAATTCACGATAAGCTTTAGTCCCCAAGTATTGTGTTAAAATGTTGTACCCATAACAAAGCTCAGGAGATAGGGAACTGTGACTTGAAGATCATTAGGCACCGCCTCCAGCAGTGGGAGCAGAGGCTGCAACTGGGACCTGGCAAATGACGTTGCTGAAAGAATGAAAGAACATCAGCTAACTAGAGACACCAGTAGATCATTTGAACAATTAGAGCTGACCGTGATTTCAGAGGCAGACCTGGATTGGCTAATATAACAACTAGGTCTATTTTTGGGTTACGAGCAGCTACAGAAAGTGCCAAGCACCCACCGAACGAATCTCCAACTAGATAAATAGGCTTTTTTGGTGATAAAGAGTGTTCAGCCTTCACTGTTTCTTCAACCCACTGTACCAACCCTGTATTATATGAAACAGATAATTTCATTGATTTGAGTTCAGTACAAAGACATGCTTCAAAAACAAATCTGGATATACACTGTTTCGAACTTTTGTAACATTTTAGCATAAATTTTGAAATGATAAACTCCTGCTTATAACAAAAACAGAAGAGGCAATAGTAAGACCTTGAAATGGTGTTCGATCCTGAATGGGAATATGCATGCACCGAACATCAAAGACCCTGGGAACCAGCAGTGTCATGAGTCAAAATTATACATACAACAAGACATTATCAATATAACCTAGTGTTGTATCAGAAAGCAATCTGTATCCAAATTCATAATCCTGAGGTATCCAAATCTTGAATCTCCAAGTACATTTTGTTTTTTTGCCAAAATCAATGCATGGTTGATGTGGGAGTGAACTTCATGAATACTGTTATAATGATATTCATGTTTTTAGAACACATGTTAAGTATTTCAGGAATGGTACAAAATGAAATTAGAGATAGTTAATATCAATAGCCCCTTAACCAACACTACTACACTAGGGATGAATAAAACCACTAAAATTTCATGGTATTCAATATTTGCATAATGTTCTTAAAGAAAGTAATTACAAGATGATATGAAACTCTAAATAAATTGATCATTTTTTATGCGAAGAATGAATAAATTAATGACAATTTCATTTTTTTTTTTTAATTTTAATTTTTACTTTTTTGAATGTGAGTTAGTTTTCACTGACTGCCTTAAAAAACAACACAAAAAATGTAAACTTTGGGGGAATGAAGTAGCAACTTTCCATTAATAGTAATGTGTTTGAGTAGCAACTTTCCATTAATAGTCCAGTCCTAATCCAATGTCTAATACCACTAAATTACTACTTTCTCCGTCCTGCCCGAAGATTCTCATTTTTACATTTTA
>JAYMSL010002862.1:0-13487 GCA_036897195.1 Plantago coronopus | reverse complement strand
AAATAGTTGATGTTTGTTGTAAATAATTGATGTTTATGTTAAAATAGGTGATGTTATATTGTAAATTGATGATGTTTTTAAGTGGACTTTTTGAAAAGACCACATATAGTGGACTCTCCCAATTGTTTCTCATAAAATTATTGAGGGATTCGAACATGTGACTAATAGTAAAATTCACCTGTATTTAACCAACTGAGCCAACCCTTACGGGCCAATTTAGTTCTCTTTTTTCTTCTCTTCATCTCTTCCGTGAGGGAGGGAGCCTACTAATATTTTGAACAAGGTAAACAAATATGAACAATACAAGAATGAGCCTTCTTTCCCAATTTATGAACATGTTCAAAACCCTAGCTCCACGCTTGCCAACATTCTCCAAAATATTACTTCTCTTGTCTCTAGTATTGAAATGGTACTAGTCTCTTTTATCTATAGAGAAATTCAGAATCTGGATGTCCTCGTCAAGTTTGAGAGTTCCATATTACATAATCGTTTTCATCAAAAATCTTCTTTTAAGTTTAATACAGAAATGTCTTAGACTGAAACATAAATTTTGCTATTAATCGTTCTACATATGTGTTCAGAATATTGGAGACTTTACTTGATGTAAGAGTCTTATAAAAGTCAGACGATAATAAAACAACCAGACACAAATTTACAATATTCGAGAGTCAAAAAAAACTAAATATACACTAAAAACAGCAATCTAAGAAATAAGAATCTGGCTTACTGGAGAAGATGGGTGACTTTTTATACTAATCTTGAAGTCGGGAAAACAGACTAAAACATATTTGCGCCAATTAATTATGATTTACTGTACAATTTAATCCTCTCTTAAGTGAATTGTAAATTATTCCTCCATATTATCGTGTATCGATTTGTAAAGACACTTTTAGATGTATATGAATAAAAATATAATTTATAAAGTTTTTCTCAAAACAGAAACATACTATATTGATAGAACGGACAAAAGTGGAATACGTATGCGGGTCAAATATTAGGGAGGGAGCATCATATAGCTAAAACTGCTGCAGATGTAATCAGTAGTATACATATACTATAGTAAATCTCTTGATAATAGTACAGAATACTTCTTGAATTTCCGCAACAAGTAATATAGTTCCTCAACCAGATTCTGGCCTGCTGAATCAGGTTACAGATGAGACTTGAGAGTTCAGCCTTCAGATAAGATAAGGACTAAACCTTTTAAAGCTGTACATGAATATTTCCCCAACCTTACATCTCAACAAGAAGTCCCTCCCACAACCAACCTCTGATCCGCAATCGCCCCCATTCTCAAACATTCCGACATAGGACAAAATGCAGCATTTGATACATCCTTAAGGATTGCAATTGTAAATAGAAGTACCCGATGCAGCTTGAGACGAACATTTGACTTGTCATGGTTAGATCTTCGACTGGACCATTGTTTAAGGGACAAAAACAGATTCCAACAATGTCTTTCTTTCATTAAAATATCAGTGGCCATTATTGAAATATCCAAGGAGCGAATCGGTTTGTCCATTTGCGGCAGCACCTTTCTTGCCTTTATTCTTATCAACACGAGCTTTCCTCACAGCAATTTGGATCTGTTTTTCATGCTCTTTGAGCATTTCCTCCACACTTCCGCCAGGAGGGATCAGAGGTCCAGAATAGTGCATTCGCGTCTTCTTTAGAGCATACACCTATTATCAGAGCAAAGTATTTATAGCCATACAGTTGAATGACATGGACTAACTTATAAATTTAAATTTTACAGATGAGCATAATGTAAGAAGTTCTGTACGAATATGGGTTGTTGTACTTGTACAGAAACAATTGGGTGGGCGGGGGGTATCGTTTGGAATAAGTGGATGGTATAGGAGAAGTGTAACAGTAGCAACGGTCCTTTATAGCCGGAAATTATACAGGGAAAACAAAATATCACATAATGGCTTACCGTATTATCCTTCTTGGCCATTTGTCCATTATTCTTTCCAGAAGAATCTTGTCCTCCCAATAAATGGTGAGATGACTCTGCATCAGTCTGCTGTTCAAACCTGGCATTCAAGCGCTGAGGCCAATTCGAATGCACACTGGTGTCTCTACTGAAATCGAGTTGTGAACTGCTGCCACGAGCAGCCACAGAATTGGAAAATCTAGACAATTGTCCCGCTCCCGCTGTATCCCGTGGCTTAAAAGATCTCTGTGTCTTGTATTCCCTGTAACCTGACGAATCAAGTGTTGTGTGAAAATTGAGGTGCGACCTCTCATCCACGGCATCCAGGCCATGTCCGGCAGCACCCACATTCATAGTGTAACCAATACGTTTTGAAGATTCAATAGGGAAACCAGAGCCACTATCATCTTCGCGGTTAAATTGCTCGCTGTTGCTCTTAGGGTTCGATTGCCCTCTCCATTTCTGATACAAGAAACCAGGTTAGCATGCATTATTAACCGGCCCCTCTAGAGCAGAACCATGTAAGGCTAAAATGTATCCCCTCCCACAAATGTAATGTAAAGAAAATACATTGTCTCTGTCACCATCTTTTCGGTGCATAGAAACCCTTTAAATAGGGCAGAGAGGGTCCCCTGTTCACAATATTTCACCCCACGTCCAAGTGGTGTAAAATTGGAGAATTTTATTTGTGTAATGAGTAATGACTGGTGGATTTTGTGAAATCGATAATCATTTTTGCTTGCATTGTGCTTAAGCGTCATATATTTGAAGGTTGGCACTCTGTCGTTTCAAGTTTAGGGGTTGATTCTCGTATAATAAGAGATTGTAAATTGACAGCAGACTTAAGCTGTAACGAGTTGGGTGTTGCAACTTCAATATTTCCAGTGGATTTGGTGTGATTTGATCGGAAAAGTAGCCGGGGATATCTGCCATGGGATAGAAAATTACAGCTGATGCCAGTGCTGATTTTACCACATGCCAAATAACTATTGGATGGTTGTACTTGTACTTGTTGTAAAGTTGATGCTGGAGAGCAGGAGTATGAAATGATTTATTGCAAAATGGGTACTATTCTTAATGAATGCTGAGTTTGAACTTATACTTTAGTGACATAAGGTGGAATATAATATCTGATGTGCCTAAGGGGGATATCTGGCACAATGAGAAGGTGAAATCGACAGATTTACCTGTATCGACGCTGGTAATTCAGCATTAGCATCAGGTGCTGGGACTGCTTTGGAATCTTTGTGGCCCTTTCTAGAAGATTCATGGGCACCACCTTTTCCACCGTGTGCTCTTTGTCTGTCATAATGGAATCAAGGTTCAAGTGAGGATGAATGATGACCTATTCCAGGACTAGTAAAAATATAACTTTAAAACGAATTATGCAGTTAGCCTCAATCAGAGGTGTAACCTGTCTTTTCATCATATACACAAAGAACAAGGAGTCTTCTGCAACCAAATAACTCTATCACATTCCAGGATCAGAAATAGATAAACATATAAAGAACACATGATCTGGAACGCAATAGAGCTACTGGTTTTAAACTTTATTAATCAAGTGGCCAAATTAATTCAAGGACGAGTCAATAAAAGTGTATACACAATACATACCTTCTTGCCTCCTCATCTCTCAGCTTCGCGTCAAATTCTTTGCTAGGTGGGTACTTTGGCAAAAATGATGGATCACATGGTAGAGGCTTTGTCATAAAAAACTGAAAAAGGAGACCCCATCAGTGAAAATATAAAGACCACAAGGCTTTCATTTGGCCTTATAGGGGACTAGTGTAATTGACACACAGGAATCCGTGTGTAGTTTCATTAATATTATCGTTTCATAATATGTAGTTTATGCTAATTTTGTATAATTTGATGTGAAGATATTCTAATATAAAAATAAAGGTAATCAAACAATTGAATATACTATATTTAGAGGTAGAATTTAAAGTTACAATTTTGTTTTTAACCACCCACTAGTTTTGGTAGTAACAACTACCTGGGTGACTTTTTAACAGATAGATGGCAAAGTCAAACAATGGAAATGCCTAACAATTTTTTTTTGAATTAAAAGCATACAGGAGGAGCAAAATAGTCTAATGCAACATGTTCAGATTGCACCGAAGCCTTTTCCTGATGAGCAGGGAAAGCACAAGGGTACAACTGAAAAAACTTGAATATTAAATGGTTTTCACAAGCTAGGGGAGTGTAAGAGAGACTGTCATGAAAAACTGAAAAAGAAGAACCCATCAGTAAAACTATTAAGACCAAAAGGCTGTCATTGTGCATTATTAAGGATGGCAAAGTCAGGCAATGGAAATGCCTAACAATTTGTTTCTGAAATAAAAGCATACAAGTGAAAAAAAAGTGTACTGCAACAAGTTCAGATGCACAGAAGCTTTTTAATTTTACTGATGAGCCCCAAGGGCCAGGATACAAAATCGTTGTAGTACAAGGCCACAACTGAAAATACTTGAACATTCAATGATTTTTACAGCTACGGGAGAGTGCATGAGAGTAAAAGATATACGGGCAACAGGGCAAGCATAAAAGAAGCATGCAGGAGCGGAAGAAGGTTCTACCTCGCTGTGAAGTGCAGAAGTTGCAGTTCCTCGACACTCTGATTCAAAAGCAAGGAGAGATTCCAAAAGTAATAAAGCTGATTGAGGGAAGTCCTTGAATGTCTCTGCCACACACCGTTTATAAGGCTGTTGAGGCTTAAATATTGTCGCGTGTGGTAATTTTGATTTTTTCCAATACTCTTCTGCCGGTGAACCACAAAGTTTAAAGATTTTGTGGAGCTGTTCAACCTGCACACAAAATACTGTGTCATTACGGAAGTACAGTTAACACCGACAAAGAAGACTTGTCCAGATATACACATAAGAAAAAATTTAGACCAAGAACTGCTGTAACTCAATGACACGGTTAATGAGACACACTACTCATCAAAGCATGACCTCGAGCAACAAATGTGAATAGTCCAGTCATGCCAATATGCAAAATATTGAATAAATCAAGAAGAAACATGTCCGCAGAAACCCCTTTAACGTGTTGAAAGTCAAAATAGTTTTCAGATTAAAAACAAGCATGCTCGAGATTTAAGTACTAAAGAATTACATAAACTTGGTCAATTAGCAAGTTATCATTTGATACAAGCAGGTCTACATGCTTATAACAATTCTTTGGTTAATCTGCCAACAGTTATAAATATGTCATGATGAAACTACAGAAATGATGTCTATAAGTATCACGGTTGAATGACTTAATGATGAACAATTTGCATGATCTAACTAAAGAAAAATGAACTAGATATCTTCAACTGTAAATAACAACGAAAATATTATCTCTTAGTCACTATAACTGTCCATTAAGTTAAGTTGTAGGACCAAGAAAATTATAACTAATTGACTGCATCAAAACATTAAAATCTTTTAAGTTAGGATATACAACCTCTGTCCTTCCCGGCATAATTGGTTTGCCTGCAAATAGTTCAGCAAGAATGCAACCTGAACTCCACAAATCCACCGCAACTCCATAATCTGTAGCACCAAGCAAAAGCTCAGGAGGTCGGTACCACAACGTGACAACACGACTGGTAAGAGGCTGCTTCTGGTTGGCACGGAAAAAAGTAGCCAGCCCAAAATCACCAATCTTCAGATTTCCATTATTGTCAATCAGGAGATTAGAACCCTTGATATCACGGTGCAAGACTCCACGACTATGACAGTGTTCAAGCCCACGAAGCAGCTGTTGCATGTAGCACTTGATCTGTATTTGGTAAAACGAGTGTAAAGACATGAATGTAAAATACATCATTTAAGTCTGATCTACACGTTGGCATGAAAATAAATCAACAGCAAAGCATGCCCACAGGCTATAGCTCAAATAAAGATCCAAACACAGTTTAATAATCATCATCATTCTCCAAGTCAACTGCAATATTCAAATTTACTTGCGCTTACAATAAGGCACAATAATCATGTATTGCACAATGCACACAACAGTCCAAAAAAAATATCAATTCAAAGTGAACATAAGAAAAGCAAAATATTGAAGGGCTCACACACCTGTGATTCAGTAAACCTAACTGCAGGTGAAGCTGCCAATCCAGCTAGATCGTGTTCCATGTACTCAAATACAAGGTACAAATTGCCTGAAACCCTAGAAGTGACCAGACCTTCAAGCTTCATGACATTTGGATGATCTAACCGTCGTAAAATAAGGATTTCCCTAGCCATGAAACGGACACTTTCTGGATCCATGTTAACAAATCGCACCTTTTTCAATGCAACAATTTTTCCTGTTTCAAGGTCACGAGCTCTGTACACACTGCTGTATGTGCCTTGTCCTATCTGGTAAATTAATCACAGTTAAAACTTAAAAGGAATGTTGAACAATGAAACTCTAACACTATAAAATAATCCGAATACTTTCAGATGGCGAAATAAAGCTAATGCATGTTTCTACTTATTTTTAGAGACAATAAAACGACAAAATAAAACTGTACGATTATATTATTTCAGGAACATGTAAGGGAAGGATTGGTACCAATAATATCAATAAGCAGAAACATAGGAAGGCGAAACTTTCGCAGCATAAGAAGCAATACTTTTCTTGACAAGCTTACTAATGAAGAGGTGAACAATGACAGAGCTGATGGAAAAGTCTATCATGCAACACAGATAACATTTTACCAATTTGCTTTCACCGCAAAATAATGATCTTTCATGTCAAGCTTATGTTTATAGGCAGATGCACCGAAGAAGAAAAAGATATAAAGACCCACATAGATAGCGAGAAGCCTAATATTACCTTGTCCAGCTTCTCAAAAGACTCTGCCCGACGAGGTATCCATCCTTTGATAGCTTCCCCAGCCACAGCAGTCAGCCATGATGGCCATCCAGCAACAACTTGTGCCCCATCCACTCCATTTCGGGCACTTAAAACCCGACACATCTGAGGTTGCACTCCTTCCTGTTTAGTTTCTGCTTCTATTTTTGCTTGCATTTGGGCCACAGCGGATTTTTCAAAACCCATAAGATTATTCTTATCCCCATCCTCCCACACGGCAGGTGTGGTTCCCGTACTCTTATCACCATTCTCGGTTGATATGAGCCTCGCAGTTGCATCGCTGCCTCCATTATCAACTTCTACATCAGCTTCATCTTTCCTCAGAGAAGCTGCTAATCGTTTCGAGGATTTCTTCGAATCCCTCAAAGAGTTCTCTTCTTTTGTACCTTTAGAGCAGATGCAGCCCATACTAAGCAGAAGTTTCAGCCCTTTGTTCTTCTTAACAGGAAACTTGACGTTGAAACACAGACCTAGTTTCTTCTTCCGAAAATCCCGCATCATTTTGCCTTAATCTTAACAGCATCATCAGCACTCAAAGGCTTAAACTAGATAGAGATTCCTAATTGAGCAATGTACTCAATTGGCCTAAATTCCACAGCTCAGCTTTCGAAATCGCACCTCATAGATTTCAGGCACTCTGCCTAATAGAAAGGCCTAACACCTAAAACTATGAAGCTCAATCCCTAAAACTAACTAAACCTGGATTTGGAGTCCCTCACCGTTCTCCTCAAATTCCAACACAGTTTTTAAATAAAAAAATAGCAGAACGAAAATCCTCGGAAGAGATTAATGAAATTCAGAACCCTTGATAAATCGCAATGCAACCAGATCCCCCCAGAGAAAAACTGCCGTTTCAGGATAAATCAACCCACATTGCCAGAAAATCAAACAATGCAATTAACAACGGTCGAAATCAGATAAAAGACTGGGGAAAACAGGCTTTGGGCAATCTAAAGCTTGCTTATCTTGCTCCAAATAGGATGTAACCTCGATTAGATACAGTGATTTGTTCAAATCAGATACAGATAATTCTCTTTTTTTTAAAAATCACGTATTGGAGCTAGGTTATGAGAAATTGAGAATTAACGTATCAGACAGAGGTATTTTCGGATCTGGGGAGAATCTCAGAATGCAAATGGTGTTGGCAAAATCAGAAATCAACAAAAGGCAAATGAAATGAGGACAAGTAGTTGCAGAAATTTAGGAAGAAAGGGGAAACTGAAAGGTGTTCTCAATGGTTCCTGGGGAATATATTTTGGTATCAATAATCAAAGATTAACAAATTTCTACTGTTAATTTATTTTTAGAGAGAGAAAGGTAGATTTTGGAGAGAGAAAGAGCTCGTGAGGAGGATGAGAGGGATACTGCAAGAATTGCAGGACCCACCTCATGTTTTCCGAACATTGCATTGAGAAATTATTAATAAGCGTGTGTATTTGCAATAACATCCTTTATGTGTTTATATTTTGGAAACACCCCCTTCCCTCTTCTATTTTCCTAAGTTCTTTTTTTTTTTTTTTTTTTGAAGAACTCTAAGTTCAAATCCTATCCGTCCTCTCATTTGTGTCTAAATATTAAATAATAGTACTACGCTATTTTACCTTATAAATAAACTTTTTAAAATTATGTCATACATAAGTTATTAAGCAAATCAGATATTTTATCATTTAATTAATCTACTTATACCTTTATAAAAATTAGAATACATTATCAAATATTATTTCGATTCCCAACAATATACATATGCAGATTAGGAATTAAAATTATTTACTTATACCACTATAAATATTAGAATTTCCACTTCTCATGCTTTCAAACCAAGGGTGTGTGCCTTATTGTTTGGAATGCAATGCATTACCTTTTTATTTATTTGTGGAACGTTGATCTCCCCTACAAGACCTATCAAATTAGACCGATTTAGTTCATATAAGAATTTTCTTTTGAGGGGTGTTTGTGCACTTTCAACACGTGAATAGATGTACCCGCATATAGCCTACACTTGAGGGGTGCTTATTGCAATTTACCCATCTATTTAGATCTTAATACTATATTTGAAAACTTAAAATGCAATTATTTGGACACCCACACCTAGAAAATTAAAGGTTTGATAATGTTTTATTGTAGAAAGGTCTGTATTATAAAACTTACATTAATCCTCAATGTCTCATAAAGTACTTCTTCATTCTCCAACAACAGTGGAAAACTGATTCCTATTGAATTCGCTTGGAGATCTATGAAGCAAAAATATGAATTTAACTGATACTATATCGAATTATATTTATTTAAATTTAAAATTCAAAGTATTCAAATTTAAACTTAACTAAAGAGATTTAAACTGAAATTAATTAAATTGTACTGAATTTAAAGTAAAACTAACATTAGTTTATTAATTTAAAGATGAAAAGTAATAAGGCTCTGTTCTTTTCAGCTGAGAATTTCGGAACTGAACTGAACTGAACTTAATGAATTTGAAGTGAAGTACAAATTTGAACTAACTAAATCTGAATGGATCTGAACTGAACTGAATGAATCTGAAGTTAAGTTGAAAAGAACAGAACCTAAGTATCATAGCATTATTTATTATAATTTCAAGTGCATGCATAAAAATCTAAATTCGTTGGTCGAGTTAGTTCACAGATAAACATTCACAAGTATAGATGTGATATTATGTAGAAAAATGATAATCGGACTAAAAGTTGGAACATACATATACAATCGTTATAGAGTTACGTATCAATCGATTAATTAGTGTGTTGATCGTTATATAAAACCTGAATTGAATTTTTTTTTTAAATATATTATAACTATCAGATCATTCGGCAAATTTCTAATCAATATTAATCAAATAATTTTACAAGCCTCAATACCTATGTTCTGAAACCAGATCCGGACATTGACCCGGACGACCTCTCGTTTTTCTTTTTAATTATTTTTATGGGTTGACCAGGGTTTTTACCGGGTATTTTACCGGGTCGGCCGGTTTTTTGGCGGGTGTACGTGGGTCTTGGGTTTGTCCGGGTTTTTGGACCTTCGGACCCGGCAGGCCTCCGATTCACGGTCGACCCAGCGGGTCTGAAAACACAGCTCAATACAGAATACATAATCACCCATTTCGAAAATATAATCAACCATAGCAGAGATTAAACCCGTGACATATTGAATCCGGGATGGCATAATTTGTTTACAAACCACAAAATATGTCTGTTCCGTCCTGTTTTCAGTTTCACTGAGCTTCAAATTATTGATCACGAGGAACATTATACGTGCACTTCTCTAATACTCATTTAAAAGCAACTGGACAAAATAATCACCCCTCTATGATAATTGATATGGGTTGTTGGGTCTTGAAATCTCCCCCACGTTTACAAAATGACAAAAAAATCATACAGAAGAGTTAGGAGCTGACGGAAAATGTAACCATATATAATTAGGCTCCATTCAACGCATATTAATTTCAGGTGTTCTCAGTTTATAAATCAAATTCTTTCATATCAATTTAATACAAGTTTGGTTACTAAAAATGTATACTCAGTTCAATTCAATTCGGAGATTTTTAGGTGGATTGAACATAGTTTTACTATGTCATCTTTATTAGCAGACGTTTTTATTTTATTTTTTGGAAACAGCAAACGGGGGACTCGAACCCCCAACATATTGATTGGAGGTGAAGCGTCTTACCAACTGAGCTGCACTTCGTTGTCTTTTTTTCGAAACGGCAAAGCGAGGATCAATAATGAGTCTCAATTTCCCATTGAGGTGACTCGAATATTCAACCGTTTTATCAACTGAGTTGCGCTTCATTGTCCAGCAGATGATTTTAATATCTAATTACTCATTTTCCTTTAAAAAGTTCCATATTGATCGAATTTCACTAATATAAATTATTCTCTAATAAGATTACACATCCCCCTATATAATTCTACAAAGTTTTTCTTATTTTATTTTAGTTTATGTAGAGGTAGGTAATATTTAGTCCAAATCAGTAGAATTTCTCAATCAATATAACACAAATTGTTAAGTAAGGTCCTGTTAAATTGACATGAAATTATTTAGATTGTATGGACTTAAACTAGACTAAGGCTCTGTTCTTTTCAGTTGAGGATTTCGGAACTGAACTGAACTGCATTTAATAGATCTGAAGTGAATTACAAATTTGAACTAACCAAATCTGAATGGAGCTGAAGTGAACTGAATGAATCTGGACTTAAGTTGAAAAGAACAGAGCCTAAATTCAACAACAAATAAATTTGAACTGTACATAAATTTGAACTGGTTTAAACTGGATTTAATTAATTTGAATGGAATAAAACTGAAATTAAATTGTAGAAACTGTAAGTCAAGATAAATATAGAAACTAGAAACTGACTACTCAGATTGACCAAAAGGAGTAGAATATGCCTGCACTATTTCTTCCTTAGATTGTTTAGTAAGCAAGGTCTCTAAAGTGTATATACATACAGTACTTATGTCGTGTTTGTGCTTGCTTGAAGTGTGGTCCATATAATGTCTCACTTTCTAATTCCAAAATTAGGTTAATCCTGTGAAAACGGACCTGTCGATATTAATGTATGATCAATTTCTAATTACAAAATTTCCAATATTTTGTTTTTAAAATTAAAATTAAAAAATAAGAAAAAACTAATATCAGCTAATATTATTTTGAGTTTATAACACGGTATTTCCGCGTCTTGATTTTGATTTGTCTATTAAATCTTTTGATTTTGACATTTGCCATATTTGTTTGTTGGCATTTTGGGATTGTGACAGGTTCCTTCCTAGTTAAGTTGATGAAATGAAATGACAGTCAAAATAGTTTATCTAAGGATCCAACCTAATCTCTTTTACTAATATATAAAAACTAATATGTGCTTTTATATTCTCAGGTTAACTTCGAACCGACCTAAGCACAGGTCACCGTTAGATAATCACCACGTGTAATTGGTACAATCTATCATAATTAATTAAATTTTGATATTAAAAAATGAATGTACAATTCTACCCATAAAATTTCAATTATTTAAACAAACTATATTTAGTAAATTTTGTTTATACCATTCTACCCATAGGATATTTTTATTGGATAGATTACATTTTAATAACACAAATCAATTAACATCTATGTAATCTAAACCATAGGACGAGTCATTGATGATGATGATGTTTCTTCCCCAATTATAACTCAAAACCCTAAATATCTTCATCGATCCTCTTCCCCCAATCACACCGTACAACAAACTATCTTTTAATTCTCTATCTAGTACACGGTTCGTCGACCGAGGGTTCTTGATCTGCTGGATCTCATCAATGACGTTTCTGTTAAGGGCAAAACGATCAAAAGGGTTCACATTGTCGAGCTAAGTGAATCTAAATGTTAGTATTATATATGGTATATCCAACCAAAAGAAGAAGTTCAGCCAACAAACTTAGTGAATCTTCTTCCTGTTGCAATTCGTTGTTAGTCGATATTCGTTAGGAGACAATTGCAATTTATTTGTTAGACATCAACAATGTCGAAGAAGAACGATCTAGGTCGAAGAAAAAGGCTACACGACTACCACATAATTAGAGGGGAAAAAGAAGCTGAAGAAACTCCAAGCTATGAAAAACAAGATGAAGGTTGATGGTAGCAGTAATAATAAGAAGGGTGGATCTGGGTTTCAAGTGGGAAGAAGAAGTTGAAGACAAATTGAATTTTGACCAACTTTAAATTATCGATAGTTGAGACTAATTGACTGTAAAAGTGTTACAAAGATGATGAAAATTGTAATCTATGATGAAAAAAAGTTGTGTTTCATGATATGGAATTTGTTTCTTGATAATTTTTTTTATTTCATTAATTATTAAGGTTACATTGGTAAATTTATAAATATATATTGAACAAATAAATTATTATATTTGAGGGTATTTTAGACACTAAATCTTTTTATGCAATTTTTATTTTTGAAAAAAACAATTTTAATTAGATCGTACCTAGGAACGGTACGAAATTGACTTTGAACCAAAATTTGTGGATAAGATTGAATTATGTGCCATGTGGCAATCATCTAACGATGACCTGCATTCAGGTCGGTTCGAAGCCGACCTGATTTTAGAAAAGCCCAACTAATATGCAGTACTAGTTGGTAAATAGTTTTCATATATATTTATTGGAGAATTAATATAAATGACTAGATTCCTCACCTCTTTATTAGTTCGAGCTTTTAGATGAAATAAAATTATATCATGGTATTAGATCCTTTGACCCACGTTCAAAACCTGAATCAACTCTTCGTGGAGACCGCCTCCACCTATATTTAATTCCACTCGATTGGCCTTCTCAAATGAGGTTGAAATCAGCCACGAGTGCGGGAGAGCATTGGAGAATAAATATAAATGACTAAATTCCTCACCTCTCTAAAAGTTCGAGCTTTTTTAGATGAGATGGAATTCTATTTCATACTAAAATGAGGATATGTTTTTGAAGACTCACTTAGGCCTGTACACGAGTCGAGTCGAGTCGAGCATTACTGGCTCGAGCTCGGCTCGTTAAGGAACTCGAGCTCGATTTTAGGCTCGAGATCGAGCTCGAAAATTCGAGTTACGAGTCGAGTTTTTTTCGAGCGAGTTTCGAGCCGGCTTGGCTCGTGTACAACCCTAGTTGTAGTTGTAATAAAATTTACATTTTAAATAATAATAATAATAACAACAACAACAACAACAA
>JAYMSL010002861.1:0-13488 GCA_036897195.1 Plantago coronopus | reverse complement strand
ATCGGTGCCAAAGTCAGACAGTGCAGTTTTCACCTCCCGAAGAGGTTCAGGAGTACCGATCATGTTAGGAGTCCTCGGAACTATCTGAATTGTTCCCATATCAGATTCAGAGATCACCATCGTACTCACGTTCTTGCTAGTCCCCGTCTGGGGCTGATAGAAAACTTTCGAGACCACATACTCACCTTCCTTCTCTTCTTCGCTGTTTCCCAGATGGTACTGATGCATGATCCATTTACACTTCTCGGACTTGGTCCCTCCTTTAGAAGTTGAGTACAAAACCATAATCTTCTTATAGCCCTTATGCACTCCATTCTTCATCACAACTTTTGTTCTCCCGGTCTTGTGCCAGCGCACATTTGCTGGCACCGCATTTTCCTGGTTTTCAATTCTTCGGCGCTTTCTCTTACCAGTAGTGTATGCCTTGGATACCTTATAAAAGAAATGGACGCTGCTACCGTCCATTTTAGCACCTGAAACAATAATAGAGATCAAAACATATAATCATACAACCGTCCTAGATAACATTATTGATGTAAAACAGTTCAGATTCGTATGTTAGCTCACCAGGAAGATTGGCTGGATGAGTGTAATTTATTCCTAGTTTGTCACTCTCCAGGGTCAGGATGAATCCATCAATTAGCTCGTGTGGCTCTAAACCCCCAACACGGGATTTGGCAGCCAAATGTTCTAGCAGGTCCGCATCAGAGGGGTCAAATTTCACCCCAGCAGGTAAGCGAGGTGGATCTCTAGACACCTAAATATACGCACATAGATATCAGCATAGTACGCGGACAAACCTCATCTACATAAGAACCAACTAGCAAGCAATCAAGCACTATATATGGCTAATATCAGTACACCCAAGTTGGTTAATTTAGCAACACAGATACACAAAAACACAAGTCCATCTTCCCTGAAGTTCATTATGGTGATTATCATCATATTCTGTACAATAAACATAGAAAAATAATCATAAACGGAGCCTTATTCGCCCTTTCCCTGAATCGGAAAATGCTACATGTATCTGTATGTGTAAAGGTTGAAACTAAGCTTACATCACTGCTATGAATCTTGTGCTGGCATTCAGAGTCGAGGCAATTCAAACTCGCTCCACAATCATTGGTTTCATTTGCTGTGGAACCAGCATTTTTCACCATTCCGACAAGTCCTCGGCCATCAACAATCCATGTCCTGAGCCATTTACAGAGTTAATCACATCAAAATGTAAGTAAATGCATCACATTGTGTCATAAGATGAACATCATAAGTTATAACAGTACATAAACTCACAATCACAGATAGCTAGGCTTAAACAAAATACAGTTCTTCACATTTACTTATCATGGCAAACCAAACCAGGATTTCAACTCTTTTTCCTTTCCTACTTTAAGTACAGATAAAGAATAGATTCAAGGTAGGTACATTCTCTTGAATGATGGATTCATGGAGTAAATGATTGAGTGAGACTATGTTTCAAGACCTAGTTATGACTTGTTTCATTCAAGATAAGACAACACTTTCATGAAACTATCCATAACTGAACAAGCAACCAACTTTCCTCTTTTGTACAAAGTGACCTCACTTTGTTTTCAAAACATCAAGAATAGGGTAAGAAAATCCAAGCAAATGCTTTATCACTTCAAGATTACTTGCTAAAAACCCACCCCATTTTGATGAAAAGAAACATATCAAGAACAGAGAAAGGCAGAACCGCAGAAATGTCAGTCTGCGTCAAAATCCAGCTAACAAAATCAAATCTTTTCAAGAATGGTTTTTTCACTTCAAGATTACTTGCTAAAAACCCATTCCCATTATGATGAAAAGAAACACCAAGAACAGAGAAAGGGCAGAATCAGCTGAAATGTCACTCTGCAACAAAATCCAGCTAAGAAAACCAAATCTTTTCAAGAACCCAGAAACCAACTAGAAGAAACACATCTATTCTCATCATCCGATCATCAAATTTCAATTTCCATAAAAATCCCAGAACAGAGGATAGCCAAATAAACTCCAAGAACTCCAAGAATTCATCATTTTTACCTATCCATGTTCTGAAATCAGTCACACTGAGTAAAAATCACTATCCCAGATTAGACAAACACAAACTTCTTAGGAATCAGCTGCTATAAATGAAGTCTTGAGTGCTCTTTCTCTTTGCTTAGTTGAAATAAATAGAGAGGAAATTGAGCTGAAAAAGATTGTAATCCACTTAGCTAAGTAAGGGAGTGTGTGAAACTGTGAACACTTGTGTAATAAAACACAGATTAAGTAGGATCCACATGTGGGTCAGAGTGCCATTCTGTCAGCTTTTTGATTTGTTTTTGCTGTATTGAGCAAAAACTAGCTTGGGCTCCAAGGCAATCATCCATGAAGCTTGCAACATACAGGTCTGCAATTACCCAACTTACCCCCAAGTAGGGCAGTGATACGGGTGGGTATTTGGGTTTGGGTATTCGGATATACTTTTGGGTACCCGTTTTGATACCCATAAGATTTTTAATACCCGAGTCGTTAATCTAATTCACAGAAGAGTAGAACTGTAGAAGCAAAGTCGATTAACGAAATTAGAAGCTATAATAACTTGGATTAGAAGCTATATGAGTCGATTAACACGATCTATTGTTCTAGTGGCTGAGATCGGAGATGTATTTGTAGACGTGACATGTTTAGTTGAGATAAATTCAGCAGAAATTTGACAGAGAAATCAGAGATTTAAGAATGTTGTGTTTTGCTGAAGATCAATTAAAAGCCCGTGACCCAAATTATCCGAGGTTTTATACCCGAAACCCGACCATATTATTTGGGCCAATATATTAAAATTGATATTACCCATACTTGAACTAATGGACATGTGCAATATAAATAAATCGGGTCGGGTATTTGCCGAAACCCGGCCATATTATTTGGGCCAATATATTAAAATTGATATTACCCATACTTGAACTAATGGGCACGTGCAATATAAATAAATCGGGTCGGGTATTTGGATATCCAGAAATACCCGTCCAGATGCCCAACCCTACTCCCAAGGACTGCAAGTATACTGGTATGGAATTACCGATTTTGCCCCTTATAAATGCATGTTTTGACGAGGGTAGGATTGGAAATTCAGTGGAATGGAAAGTTCTCATGATTATGTCATTGATTTATGGAATGAATTTGCAAGATTTTGGGAATCCAATTGGAGGATCTCGAATCAATGTATATGGTCTCAATCTGTCCAGACATGATACTGTCACATCCTATGTGCATTAGGTTAATTTACATGATGTATCCAGCTTAAGTTAAATTATGGTGGTAGAAAGTTAATAAAATGACACTGTAAAAATTTGTAGTGAAATTATTAGCTTATTGAGAGTGTCATATGCAGCAACAACAGCATAGATGAATCTGAAAAATAGACTAAGGCGCTGTTCTGAACTAAAGTGAACTGAACCAATTTAAACAGAAGTGAAGTACAAATTTAAACTAATCAAAACCGAAACGAACTGAATTAAAATGATTTAAACGAAACTTAACTTAACTTAAATTGGAAAAACAGAGTCAAAATAAATTGAATCGGTAGAACTTGTTTCATCATATACTTCAAACTGTATCTACACTTGAAATAATAGGTATAAAGGGTCTAATGAACTTTGGTCTTTTATCGTCAAAGAGAAAACATGAATAATCTTAATTAAATGTTTATTTTGGATAATTTAATGTCATTTCATTCTTTTTTTTTGAAGAGGCAAATTTATTCTAATCCTACTCTTACTCTTACACTAACTCAATACCAACCTTATACCCACACCAATACCAACCTTATATCACCAAATAAATCTCCACTTCCGGGAATCGAACCCGGGACCTCTAACCATTACACCCTGCACCTTACCACTGCACCACCCCCTTGGGTTCAATGTCATTTCATTCTTGCTACATCAAATCTTTTGCAATAAATGGCAAATATTGTAAACATCAAGTCACTAGCATCCAATACACTTCTGTAATTGATTTACTAGTATTCTCATAGACTTGTGTTAATTATTCAGTCCACCCCAATTGCCGGACTATTTGAACTTCCTCATCTATATATGACAGAAATTATATGTGTTTTTTTTTTAACGACAAGTTTTAATTATACTGAATTGAAATGATACATGTAACGTATTATACACTACACTACAATTAGTAGTATAATTCAGTCTTAGGAACTCTAGTCTTTTGTTACAAAAAGAAGTAAGAAAAAAGCTGGTCATTTCAATCTTACTTCATCATACTTTATATACATGCCAAATATTCTATAAGATACAACAAATCTACCATAGTATTATGTAGGCTTCTGTTACTCTGATCCCTATTGAAATGAAATGCTACCAGCTGCACCATCATTTGTCAGACTACTAAATCCCTTCTTACTCCATTGACATATGATTGAAATGACATGCATAGCTATAGCTGCACATCTGCACCATCATCACACCACAAATATTTGTTTTCACATGTCTAATTTTAAGTATATGCCTGTTGCCTTCAGTGTGCAGGAGCTTTGCAGTTTTTCAGACTATGAGCACAATAAATTTCACACACTCGAAAATACTCGACAGATGCTCTGGCAAAGTTGGGGACACGAGATGAATCGAATGCACCTTCGCGATGAACCCTTTGCATCTCTTACGAACGACCTGAACGAGATCAAGGGGAAGCAAACTAGTACATTCTGCTTACAGCATGTGACAGAACTACTTGAGATAGAAGTTAGAAATAAAACATTATATAAAGCTCCATCTAATGGCCATAGTCAATGTTGATTCAGATCCTCCACTACAATTCGTGCGATATACATAAAATACAATTGCCAGACTAGCCAATAATACTACTAAGGAAATGCAACAACTTGCTTATTCTACTACCTTCTACAACGAAATGCCGCAGTCTGTGTAAACCGAATGGGTCAAAATACTATACACGTTGCAGTTATCCAGCAAATGTACATGTTACACGAATCTGCAACGATCAAAAGCACTGGTGAAAGCAGAAGAAACCCCCTCCCGAGCTATTTTCTGAAGGTGTTTTTGGCGTGTCACCCGCATCGTCCCTCTTCGCCATCAATGAGCTGGTGCCTGGAGATTCTGGTGGAAAGACTGCATTCTCAGAACTGAACATTCTTGCTGGTACAGCTGGTTCGAGCTTTGAGATTCTCGACAGGTAATGAAGAAGCATTTGTGTTATCTGACTGAAGTTGGGACGGGCGTTAGGGTCCTCCCTCCAACATGAAGTAACTATTGTCGCTAAATCTTCTGGAAGCTCATCGGCGCTTGGCCTCGCATTCTGAAAGGATAAGTACCAAGTTAATATTGATCTGAAAACTGAAATATCAATACAAATGTGGCATGTGAACCAAAGTATCAACACAGTGTCCAACACGATGACTACCTAATTAGAAGTTAGTATAGCATTATCCTGTTCGTTCAACTGCAGAATGAGGTGGAGCTCATTGCACATACTCAGCTTAGGGAATTAACATGCATCTAATTCCTCACCACTTGTGCGCTCATTTCAACCTCTTTCAGGGCCCAAGCGGACAATTTAACAGGTGGGGAATGGCTTTCTGAGGGATGTGAACCAAAGAACTGGGTATATATTCTATGAAAGAATTCTATCTCATCTAAACGACGGAACTTTTAGACATGTAGAATTAATCCACTTATATCGATTCTTTAATCCACATCTCCTCCTCAACCACGAATAAGGTGTGTTTCGCAACTTTTTAAAGACACCAGGGGACTTTTTGACTATTTCCATCTTGTCTGCCTATTTACCAAACCACATGGGTATGTATGTGCAATTAGTCCTGATCCTGATCAGTGATCAGGGATATCCTCACTTTTTTAATACAAGCAAAACAACATTACACGGGGTACAGTTTATCATAAGCTACGTGATTAGACCACCATCAATATACATCTATAGCATTGACAGGCAACATGGGAACTAAACCCACATCAATTGCCCTAAAACCATGCAAAATGCAAGGTACCGTCAGCACACAATATTCAGGAGAAGCTGTTAAGAAGATAGAATGCTTACTTTGAAGGCAGCAGCATAGGCAGCCTGCAGATTGGACATGCCTTCGAACGGTAACTTGTTGAGTATGAGTTCCCAGAGCACAATGGCAAAGCTGTAAGCATCCACTTTGTGATTATAGTGCTTCTTCTCACCATGTCTAAGCGTCACAGTGCTATAGAGCTGCAGGGATGATAAGGAAAAGAAATAAGGGGATCTGAATGGTGTAAATCAAATGATTCAATAGAAACCTAAACAACGGAAACCAGGGCGAGAATCCTAAAATAAGTACCTCCGGAGCCATCCAACGATAAGTTCCAGTCTCAGCAGTCATCATCTCAGTCAAAGTTTCTTCTCTTGCCAGCCCAAAATCAGCAAGTTTTATGGTCTTATAGTCCGCTGTCAAGAGCAAGTTTTCTGGATGATAGAGAAAATAACCAAAACATTAATAAAGATCTGACGGAACATAAACGAAGTGGATAGAATTAATTACAGATAATTATCTCCATTTCAAGATTCCGGCAAACAGACACAAGTTTATTTGTTCTAAAACCATCAATTCAGAACATATTTCCCAACTCAAATTCAAACTAGTGAAAGTCTTGAGGAACTGATAATTTGGGCTATCACAGTGTGTGTTGCAACTGGGAACCAGTTATTTGATTGAGCTTTGAGCTCAAAATCAGTGAAAGTTCAATCTGTGAATTACCAGGTTAACTTTTCTAGTTCTACGCTGCTGCTATTGATTTCCATAACTTTTTACGATGGTCCAAGGATAAGTCTTTTATGCACTTTTTATCCGAATTTCAGGACTAAAAACTTTCTAGCTCGTACAAACATCCCTGAAGAATATACTGACTACATTTGTTTTTAGCTAATATGAATCAAATAATTGCGCATCAAGTTAGTAACGAACGACAATTTAATGCGCTTGATGGATAACATGCTAACAAATCGTGGCTTAGATGTCACTGCATAAGTACCAATTTGTCAACAATGTAGATACAAAGATTCCAGAGAAGCAATAAGCCCTGCTACTGCCTACCTGGCTTTAAGTCACGATGTATGATCCCATGGGAGTGCAAACATTCCATTGCACGAGCTATGTCAAGCGCAAATCCGATAGCCACCCGCATATCCAAGCACCTTGGCCTCAAGTTTAACAAGTACTTCCGCAATGTCCCACCAAGTAGAAGCTCTGTCACTATTACCATGACAGGTTCCTTGCAAGCTCCAATAAACTATCAAGAACCAGAATCATGCATTGAGCTCCCACAAAACATGATGCGACAAACTATAACTAATTCAAGATATCAGCCTCCATATACACTTGAAACAAGCACAGAAGACTATTTCACAAGTCACATTGCATAGTTTCACATGAGAAGGCAAAAAACCTGCATATATATTAGATTAAGTTCCAGAAATGAATTGACTACCTTGACTAAATTCTTGTGCTGGACTTTCGATAGCATTGCAACTTCTCTAACAAATCTGTCCTCTCTCTTGGCAATCTCATCTGGTGTCTCACCTTTATGGACAATCTTGATAGCCACATTCTGATTTTTATACCTGGAACATAGTAAATAAGTAAATAAATAATAAAAACTTGACTTAACTAAGTGTTAAATCAGCAAACACTGCAACAAGCCAATGAATTCCTCTTTTTAAAGTATCACCCAACCTTAACTTCTTCACAAACCAAACCACTAATTAATAAACAATGGAAGCAAGATAAAGACACCATTCTATTAACTCATACTAAGTCCAAATTCTTGACAATTCTTGACAATTCCACTTCACTAACCAATACTCATACATACATAAACAACAGCTACTGGCTTGTTTCATACAGTGATAAAGGGATTGCTTTCCTTAACATTATCTAGGCAAGAAAAAAACAACCAAACAAAAAAAAAAAAAAAAAAAAAAAAAAACGGCTACTGGGTTTTTTCATAAAGGGAAAAGGGGATTGTTTTCCTAAAAATTAACTAGGAAAAAAAAAAAAAACCAAAAAAAAAAAAAAAAAAAAAAAAAAAAAACTCTACAATGCTGGAAGCTAGAATATGAATACTTATCCAGGAAAAAAAAACATCCAAGATTCAGAAAGAAGAGCTAAAAGTCAAACTTACTTGCCCTCATACACCTTAGCATGAGCTCCTTCTCCAATCTTAGGCCCAACAAAAAGCAGCTTTGGATCAACCAACCATTTCGGGTCCAAGCTCAAATCAGCTTCTGCTGAGTAAAAACCATTTCCAGAAGATCCCATTTTCTCAATCTCAACTACTACAACCTATCTAAAAAACCACTAACATCTATCCAAAACTCTACCAAGATCAAATCTTTACCACTTCCCCCACACACTCCCGCATCAAAAACACCCTCAGCTACCAAACCACAACCTTCACCGAAAGAATTCAAACAACAAATGATGCCTTGAACTCATGCACTCAGATCACTGACCTCAAAAACTCAATCTCTTCCTCTCTCACAATTTCACAATCCCAACACACACCAGATCATTGGGCTTCCAGAACCATAATTAAAAGTTCAAAAAAGCTGAAATCAAGAAAAGGGAAAAGGACAGTGTGTGAGTATAATAAAAGAAAGGAATTGGAAGTACAGAGCAAAGTGGGTCTTGAGTTGAATGAAGGTGGTGGTTATCTTGATTCCACACCGCGTAGAAGCAGAAGGAGGAAGTACTTTGGTTGAGTTTTTATTACTTGATGATGATGATGATTGTTTGGATGAATTGAATTGTTTTGTGTGTGTGTGTTGTTTGATCTGCAGCAAAGAAGAGGAGAGAGGAGAGATAAAGAAAGCAGCACAAGAGAATTGAGTCTGTGACAGAAGTGGGGGCCTTGTTGTTTTGTCCTTTTTCAACTATTTTAACTTTATGTGATTATCCATGGTAACTTTTCTTTACTTTTTCCCCATTTGTCTTCAAACTTGGTCAATCTTGTACCAAGGGAGGACCATCTTGGATGGTAACCGAATCATTGACACTCGGTTGATGTTAAGAGTTATCGGGATTTCTTAACTCAGGATAGTATTCGGAGTTTTAAAAAGACAAAAAAAAGGTTAATTTAATGTTAAAAATGTTTTTCACTGTAACATTGAGTTAGAAGTTTAATCCAGTTATTTAATCGAATATCAAACACTTCCTAAATGTTTAAAGTGTTTTGGTTGGTGGTACATCATGACAATTGTAAATTAAACATCCATATCGGTTATGACTTATGATTAATGTAATAAGGTGTTAAAATGGATTTTGGATTATGAATCCAATCATCTTCTAGTAAAAAGTGGGTGTTATTTGATAATTTTTAATTCGTTTGTTTGTTGAAAAAAAATTAAGGAATGAACAATAATTAGACTGATTGACACTCGATTATGTTTTAAATTTATCGGAATTTATTAATTCAGTAATAATAACCGAAATTTTGAGTATGATAAAATAGAGTGAATCACTTAACCTTAACTCAATGACAAATACAAATTTTACTGTTGTGCTGGGTTAGGAGCTTAACCCAGCTCCTAACCGAATGTCAAACACTCTGAATATCTTCTTGATTAGAGCTATATACTCCATTAAAATCGGATTTAAAAAGGATCATTTGGATGAAGTTGATTATTGATTTGAATTTTATTGTGATTTAACAGTTGAACTTTAGTTAAACTTGACTTGTGTAATTTGCAGTTAACATGAAAGTGTGTTAGATGTTAAATATCAGGTACTAATTACTCGTTAAACAAAACGTCAACTAAATAAAATGGAAGACAACTAAATATATGAGTTACCTACACAAATTCATGTACTTTTAGAAAATGAGTCTTATAAACAGTTATGATCAGTCAAATCGTTTGTAGTCGAGTGGTGGTTAGATAAGACATTCCTGATCCGAGAGGTAATGGTTCGATCCCCGCTGTGAGTGATATTTCCTCAATATTGAAGCTTGAAGGGTATTTCGTTAATTATTAGTTAAAAATATGTAGAACGATTGTAATTGTAATAGTATATCTAAAAAACAGTTATGATCATGATGTAAATAGTCATTATCTAGGTGTTTTATCTAACAAATTAAGGCTCTGTTCTTTTCAACTGAGATTTTCGGAACTGAACTGAACTGATCTGATCTGAACTGAACTTAAGTGAAGTATAAATTTGAACTAACCAAACCTGAACTGAACTGAACTGATCTGAACTGAACTGAACTGAACTGAATTGAATGGAACTGAACTTAAGTTGAAAAGAATAGATACTAACACTATTTTTGTAAATTAACACGATAAAGGAATTTAGTGCCGTCACTTAATTTGTTTGAAACAATTAATGAAATTCAATTATAAAAGTTTGAATGAATGAAAAATACCACTAAGTTGACTATATGTCTATATAAATTATGCAAAGTCGCACATGGACATGAAGATCCGATCAGCTTCTGTTGGTAGATTTAGATTTCATTTTCAACACATACAATAAAGATTGTTTAATAACATATTAACATGATCTAATCTTTAATAGTCATCAAATGTTTAATATATTCTTGATCCCATATCATAATTAAGTATGTGATTTTGTTCCAATCTTAATTAACTTTGGCATGTTATTCCAATACTTTATCAAGGAGGACTTGGTCACACGCGTACCCCACTAATTAAGCATTATAAAGGAATCAATTATGCTATATTCTTAACTCATCAGTCATCACCTCCCAATCCGAAAAGGATAGTTTCGAGTAACGGTGAATAATATATTGTATCAGTTAAGGTTCATTCAGTTTAATTCAATTTAGTTCAGTTCAGGTTCATTAAATCCAGTTCATAAATTTTTATAGATTTTCTAGTGAATTGAATACCGTCTTAAACCTTATTGGCTTATTCATTACTCCATATCTTAATTCGATCTTGTTCATTTTAGTTCAGGTCCATTCAGTTCAGTTCAGTTTAGTAAAAGAATTTCAGATAAATTAATGGAGCCTTATTTGATCAAATGAATGAGTAAAGTAATTTGATATTTCAAGTGATAATGTAAGTGAAAACTTATCATTCATTACATTTGAAAAGCTATTTAGAGTAGTTTTTAAATCAATCATATTATTGGCTGGCGTTCATTTAACATACCGATCAAATAAGATAGAACAATATGCAATTGCTATCTTGTTAAACTCATTTATAGGTTTTCGAAATACTCCTACATGTTGATGTAGTTCATTCGAAATAAAAGAACTCGTAATCGTCTATACTCATCGATAAGTTTTCGGTAAAAAAATCATCATAAAACACCAGCACCAAGCACATAGGTTATACTAACGGCACTAATTTAATCTTAATTACTTTTAGAAGTACTAACATTTAGAGCCCGTTTGGTAGAGGGGTGTTTTTGGTTTTGGAATTTCTGAAACCTCGAAATACCTCGTTTGGTAGCTAAAATCAAAATACCTCGGCCCGCTAAAATTGGGTATTTTGAAAATACCAAGTATTTTGAGGCCCGGTTATTTTGTGAAGAAATACCCAATTTGAAATACCTCCTCTATGGATGTATATTGAAATGTGTATTTTGAAACCCATTTTTGAGTAATTCTTCCGAATTATGAGGATGCTTTATGGTACAAATCGTGCAACTTCTTCCATTTAATTCACGGTGATTTCTCCACCAATTCGTGAATTTTGCACAAACTATACAATCACTTCTTTCCCTCAAATCTGAATCTAGGGTTTATTAAGAAGCGGAAGACGGTGACGGAGTTTGGCCGAAGGAAATTCTTAAATTATTACCCTTTTATAGGTCTTTATCAAAATAAATAAAATTATTTTTTCTTATAATAAATAAAAAGTTGGTTCCATTGTTAAATACTTAAATCCCTCTTTTTGGTTAACTCCACCAAACAGGGTATTTTACCCATGTTTTCCTCTTTTTGAAATGGCCAAAAATAGCCCAAACATGGTATTTTACTCAACAACACTTCACAATACCCACTTTAAACCCGGTGCCAAAATACACAGAAAACATCAACACAAAATACCCAATATCTACCGAACGAACCCTTAGGATATGTGTATACATAATGATATCTTTATCTAGGAGCATGTGAAGCGTTGAAAGTACAATGCTAGTACAAATCTGACTAGAAATAAAAAAACAAATAGTAGTAAAAATAATGTACTCATGATAGTATTAATTAGTACAACAATATAATCATTTAGATGGACCCATTGACGTGTCTTTGTGTTTTGTATCTATGTGTCGACATTGCGATTTTGAACTATTTTGAACTATAACAATCAATTACTCTTCAATTTTTTAAAAAAAATTAAGAACCCGCAGCCACTATCATTTGAGCGTGCACTGAATAAATCCAATTAACTCACGCATTATGTGAACCAAGTTAACCGCACAAGTGCGACAGACCGACAGCACTACTCTTCAATTTTCATTCTACGACTAACAACAATAGTTATAAATTATAGTAACAATTATGAATATGATTACGACTAGCTATTAATAGCTAATTATCATCTCTAAAAGTTATACCGAGGAATTTAATCTATCATATCTTAAAATGACTCTTAATAAAATAGATTTTTATCGTGTATTTGAATATATATACAACAATGTCAATAATGACTACTACAAAATAAACATAAAGAATGTAGAAGACCTTCAATAATTTAATTAGCTACCTTAAAGACAATTGTAAACCAAGACTTTGAAGGAGACTTGACTTAAAATTAGCTCAATAATCAAATTTTGCATTTAGTCCTTATCTAATTTGAGGCATCATATAAAAATTTCTTCTAGCTAGTTGCAATATGATATTGTTGTGACTTGTGACTTGTGAGTTATAGTTTATGGTCTCCTTCAAAGTTACAACATTAAATGAATTTGGCTGGTCCTTGATGAACAAAATCGACCATAAAATAGTAATATATACATTCAGTTACATAATCGATTCGGTTTTGTATGTAAATGGGTAAACACAATTTGCAATTCGTGGATAATTACACGTGAGCTAATTGGGTTTACCCAATGCACGTGGAAAAGTAGGTAACTGTATGTCCCACGTGGAAAAGTAGGTAAATGTATGCCATTTAGAAGGCACCCATAAGCCATTGTCAGCCATTTAGAAGTAACAAGAGTCATTTTATAGTTCACGTGAAAAAGTAGGTAACTGTATGCCATTTAGAAGGAAAGAATATGACACATTAGTCACACAAATCATAATTAACTGAATAAAATGACTTTCAAAACCCAAACACTCCAACACTCTTGGGTAAACCTTCACTACTATTTGAGCGTCTACTGGGTACATTTCTTGTTCTCTCGGTGTATCTAGATCACACTTCCACGATCACAAAAATAAACAAACAAAAAA
Source organism: Plantago coronopus (assembly GCA_036897195.1). Classification (NCBI taxonomy): domain Eukaryota; kingdom Viridiplantae; phylum Streptophyta; class Magnoliopsida; order Lamiales; family Plantaginaceae; genus Plantago; species Plantago coronopus. The sequence continues at coordinate 61 of JAYMSL010002861.1, read as the reverse complement.
AAAACCCTTAAGTACATGATAACCAATAAAACTTTTATTTATTGCCCTTGCCTTCACTTTT
>JAYMSL010002860.1:0-13491 GCA_036897195.1 Plantago coronopus | reverse complement strand
AATTCGTCGAATCTAACCTATCTACATAAACTGAACATAGAAGCGCTAACAAGTCCACTCTGTTGAAAGATGCAGCATCATGTAGAAACAGATCATTCTTCGTCTCGTCGTCGTCGATTTCGAAACCTGAATCAATCAATATCTTAACAACATCCATATCTCCACCTTCAACAGCTGAACTCATAACTGATTTTCCCGCCAAATCCCTATGATTCACATCTGCTCCCAATCGAATCAACGACGAAACGATCTCCGATTTCCCGTTCCTAGCTGCAACTCTCAGCAGATAACTCAGCTCCGATTTCTCACAGCACGAAATCGCCTTCGAAAACAGAGCATCCATCTCCGGTAAACTCGACGAGAGAAGAAACTCAGCAGCGTCCGATCCGACGAAATAGACCGGAATTACAGCGTCCTTGAAAATATGCTTCCCAGGCCGGGAAAACAACCGGCGGAGATCCTCCACACGGGCTTTTCCAGTGGGGAGAATCGAGGAACGGACGATAATCGGCGGCGGAGAAGACAGGGGAAGATTGTCAGAAGGGCTTGTTAACGAAATGGTGAATGAAGCTGTCGAGAGAGGTGCGATAATGGAGAAGGATTGGGAGAAGGAGAATAGAGAAGGGTGAGATGTAGTGAGAGAAACTGCAACGGGCATGGTGTGCATCAGGTTTGTGAGCTTGAAGGTTTTGGAAATGGACTGGTTTCTGGTGAAGAGGAGCTCCAGGGATTGCAGATCCGGCTTGATGAGCCTGTCCATGGCGAATTTGCAGATTGAAGCAGCGTGCGTGGATAATCAAGGTAGAACGATAAATCGAACGCTTCGTCGATAATCGTAGATGAAGTGTTTGATGAAATGTGTAAATGAGGAAACTTGTGATGAATTGGAGATGGTAAGAGTTGGTTTGTGCTTGGCCTGTTTTTGCTTAATTATACTACTAACCACTCCACTAGGAGTAATTAATTGTAATTAGTGATTAATTAATTAATTGGGATTAGACAATGTTATTTGGAGTTTGGACATTGACAGGAGGCTACATAAGCATTGTAAATAATCTTACTATATTGTTATACTACTGTTTATAGTCTCATAATCGTCTTACTCTACTTTTCAATTCGAAAATTTTGGAGTTATAATATAGGTACCTCTCTTAATATCTCCATTATACATAACGGTCAAGATAGATGTTCTACTTCGAAGTGGTACTGATATCAAAATAATGGAAGGAAATATTCAGTATTGGGTTTTACTAAATATGTGATGTTGATCACATATTTTAAATAATAGACGGTATTTCGTAAAAATTTGTATATTCAGAATGGTGTGGAAGACTGAATATCAGTATCTTTACGCTGTTTGATTCAGTTAAGTATCTCTAAATTGAACTTATCTGAAATGAACTAAGTGAAGTGAGTTATAAACTCAAATAAATCAAACTTGAACTGAACCGAACGAAATTGAATTTAAGTTGGAAAGAATCGAGATTCGGCGTAAATTGAAAGGGGTTAAAAAGCCAGTGGATTGGGACAAAACGTTTTTGTTTTTCATGTTGGATTTGTTAGAGAAGAAGAGGCCAAAATGAGTACAAAGAAAGCATATGCACTTGTGGAGTGACTTTTCTGTTAACATATTCTGCATCTTCACTTGATATAGACAAAGACCAGTAACAATGCAGTCCAATTCTTTAACAGACAGATACACAAGAGGTTTACAAGGTGAAACAGCCTATAATCCCTTCATACTCCTGACTTATTCACTAAGTTATGAAAATTCGCTGGTCGTGTTTTAGTTGGTTCAAATCACGACAAAGTTAGTTGTGAATTGTCAACAGACGTGTTTGATACGTTTGACATTCAAGTAACTCGAATTGCAATAGACTTGTTATGTGTGAATTGTGATCTTGTGGAATATCTAAGACAATAACACGGTATTTGAATGTTCAAGTAGCATGTCTATATTTGGAAGTGCGAGTGTGAAAGAGTTATAAATGACATGCTATAACTCAACGGATCGGGATCATATTGCTCGTGAAATATTCAGTTTTTGGCTTATATCGTCGAATTTTTCTGGGGTACCGGCTGAAGTGGGTAGTCCTGCAACGAAGTTTAGTTTGACCAACAAGGCAACGAGCCTAAGTTGAGTTTTTACGTGAAGTTGTCAAATTATTCGTGAATGGTTTTGATATTAGTTGTTACATAAGTCGTCGGTAGAAATTGGGCTCGACAAAATAAGGCCCATATCAAAAGTTCAGTTCTTTTTGTGGGCTTACTGTAGCAACTTGACTTCTTCTGTTGGTGTCCAAATCCAATACAAAACCAACTGGAATGAAGTCCGTAGTGGAGAAATCGGACGGCAATCTAGCTGGGCTTATGATCATGAGAAACTTGGACCTTGTTCTTGTTGGGACCGAGTGATTACGGATTACAGTACGTACACTTAGTATTTTCAACTTAAATTCAACTCAATTCAGTTCGACTTTAGTTAGTTCAAATTTATAATTTACTTCCGTTCAAATTAACTCATAAATTTTCAGTTAAATCAAATTAAGCCTTATACAATTATTATACACAAATATAAAGTGTACTACTATTTCCCGGTATTCAACTTATACGACTTTCCATGTTAAGCGTATTTGGTTAAATGATTAATCAAAAAGTTTTCTAACATATGCATGAGTGGGGACTGAGCGTACAAAAAACTAAAATGTATGAATCAACATGTCAACTGAAGAGCAGTTCATGAGTAATCGTGTCTGTCTAAAGAGTCGAATCTCGACATAAAACGAAACCGGTGGTAACAAATATTATCTGATACTTACTACTATGTACAGTATATGAGATAAGATAACAGATTATATTTGAGATAATTAAGAAGATAATGGGTGATAGTTCCAACACTAAATCCTGTCTTAAATCCTAACCCAGATTAACTTTCTGATTGTCGCACATTTGTCCTTCTCCAAACCTCTCATTAGCAGAGAATAATGAGCAGATTTGTAGTTTTCTCTGATTTATTATCTATTTTATCAGTGGATATAAATCGTAACAAACATCATCTGAAACAGAATCTATTGAATGTCGACTTTGGCTCTTTGCTTTTGTTCATTGCCAGTTAGTGAATCAACCTTAATTAAGTTGACCTCATCTCATCATCATCGGTCTCATCATTTTCTTGCACTTATTTCATCACCATATCCTAAATGTAAGTTAAATCCAAGCATTTCAATGTATCGTTTGCTTAGTTTATGTTTGTTCTTGATCGATGAGTATGTCTGTTTGTGTGTCATCAGCCGTGTTTGGAAGTCGATGGTGAACGATGTTTTCGAATTGATTATCGACTAGGTTAAGAAAAAGTGATCGGAAATCATTTGTCACACGAGTGTAAGCGTGTAATACCTCAAAGTTTAAGATATCTCAAATAAGTTGATAATGGTTCTTCTTTTAACAAAGTGCATCTTTCCTTCTGAAAATTCATCAATAAGAATTTCAAAGGTCAAGCCGTGGTTGCTTGGTTAGCATGTGTGTTCACGACATCAAGTATGAGGACAAACCATGCAAATTAGAACACGTGTCGGTTTGTGTAGTCCAATATATTATCCAAAAAGATACTCCAAGATCAGGAGTATTAGAGCCAACACAAATGGTTGGAAACTCGCCCCGCAACGGATGTGTCGTTACTAGTTACCCATACTTTATCAATTAGAGTTATGCAAACTGCTCATATGTGTTTTTGTTGCCGAAACAAGTTTTGTATTATCCAATCACAAAATTCGACTCGATTCGACTCAATTTAACGCTTAAAAGTCCATTTGTATATCGTTCTACTCATAGTTGAAATCCCAGCTTCAACTTTGCCTATACGGCAGATTGTCGCACACTAACTTGATAGGTTCAACGTTTATCGAAGACTAACCGATTGAAAATATAACATCACCGATTGATTTTTTGTGTATAAATAGTGAAAAGAAAAACAGGATTACGGAGGAGATGCAGGGCATCACGCGGCACAAGTGATATTAATATTTCCAGACTCTGTAATTTGTAAAGGACTATGCATTGATACATTGTAAAGAGACATGGAATTAGGCTAAGGGAGATGTTTCGACCTCAAGCATATTAATATAAGTTATTATTAATCTTGGGTTTCTAACCCATTCGTGCATGCATCTGCATATAAACAACCTTTCTGCGCATTGCTTTTAGTATCATATCAAAGTGTTTTCTAAAGGATGCCATGGTAATCGAATGATTGATGATTAGTTTGGGAATCGAGTACTAATTGATTGAAATTCGATTTATAGATTTAGCATGCTATTGATAACAGTCACTATCGTGATTGTTGAAAATAAATTGTCGTTGTGATTATCAATGAAAATTATCAAAAGTGATTCGTTGACTCCACAAACAATATAGTCAATTAGAGATGTACTGTGTTTTAACATGAATTTATGAACAGAAATCGGTTGAGCATTGTCCGTCTCTAATAGAATTTGTCACTACTCGGACATAGTCTTGATTAAGAGTGTCGCGTACTGGGCACGAGTCATTGACGATCATGGTGACTTGGTGAGTCCTGGATTGAAGGTTACGTGTCACAAAATACGAAAAAAATCCTCCAAATGGTCCTGTATGTTTACTACTCTGCCCATTTAGTCCTGTAAGTTTTCCACTCCCTCATTTGGTCCTGTAAGTTAACTAAAATTCTAATTTTAATACTATGGTAACAAATTCGGTGAGTCGAACTAAATTTAGGTCTAATTCACCCCCAATTCAATTGTATTCGTAAATTTGTACTAATTCACGATCTAATTCATCTACTAATTCGCGAACTAAGAAAAAACGAAACATAATAATCAAACTCAAAACATGTCGTCCTAAATCACAAACAATATCGTTAAACACAATCTATTTTACATCGGCTGCACCAACGTCCCATCGTACAAAGCATTTCATTACCCCAAAGATTAACTAAACATGTTGATTTTAACTACAATATTCACTTACAAATTTTAGGGTTTAACGGCTTGGTTTCTGATTTAGGAAGACAGATTACGCTTTTGGTTCTTATATTTTGTTTTTCCCTTAGTTCGCGAACTAATAGGTGAATTAGATGGTGAATTAGTACAAATTCACGAGTTCAATCGAATTGGGGTGAATTAGCCCTAAATTTAGTTCGCCTCACTGGATTTGTTACCGGCTATGTTCTGAAACCCGGACCCGGCCTCAGACCCGGCCGACCTCCCGGGTCGGATTTACCCGGGTCGACCCCGGGTCAACTCGGGTCGACCCGGACAACACAAAAAATGTGCAAATTATATATATAAATATCATTTCATATATATGATATATCTACAACATCAAAATACTCATATTTCCACCTCCGAATAAATAATAATAGCTCAAGATTCCAAGTAGTCTAATTTTATAATAGAAGATACAAAGTTCAAATACGATTTCAAAGATAAACAAACAAAACAAGTCATAAATGTCACTTTTATTATGCTATTATTGATAAAAGGAAGTTTTTTTTTTAAGACCCGGGTGAACATCTAAAAACCCGGGTTTTTAGTGGTTCTTCCGGGTTTTAACGGGTCGCGGGTTTTTCCGGGTTTAGGGGTTTAAAAACCTGAGGAGCCTCCGGGTCGCGGGTTACCCGGGTCGACCTGCCGGGTTTCAAAACATAGCACCTCATGCTCAAATATAAAGAATCTGAAACTAATTCAACCTGCGCATATTCTTCTAGTATACCTACACCATAAGATACTAGTTAAGAATTGTACTAAGAATCGACAATTCGACTCTCATTTCGGCCCTCTTGAACGTTAGATTTTTGTATTAGGATAAGTGAACTAATCATTTATTGGCTATGAGAAACTTATTACTACACTAACTTGTTATGCATTGAGAATCGACACGTGTCGGAAGCAACAGAACAACAGTACGAGGAGAAAAGAAGCTCCAACAAACAAACACATTCGAACAAAGAAAAAAAAACATAGCCAAAATGTTTTGCTAACACCAAATGTAGTGAAAAAATCCAAGTCTAAGTGCTCAATCAATTGCTTTCCATAACCAAATACACCTTTAATCTCCTTTTCCTTTTCTTTCTCCTTCCATCCCCATCACTTAAAAACGACAAATCTACCAACAATACTCGTAATTTTATATCACTTTATAACTACAATACAATCATACTAATTATATAATTCGAATTCAAACCACCTTATGAGTCCAGGTGGCAGGCTCAACAATTGGCGTGTTCTCGGCTGTCAAATTGATGATAAGCTTGAGCAGCGAGGAATCTGTGTGGGTTTCGGGGTGTGTTGGGGCTCTAGTTAGCGTAGATTGTAATAGATTTTAATATTGTAATTAGCCCCTTGTACATGTTGGGTTGTTGATGGGTAGTTTGTATTATCCTTAATAATTGTATGGTTCTGGTGGGTATCGGGCATCCAACATTATGTTGTACTCTTTTTCCTACAAGGAGTTTTGTCCCGATTGGGTTTTCCCTCGTAGGTTTTTAAGGAGTCAAAGTTTGTCGGGTTCGTCATGTCCGAGGCCAAGGAGGAGGGAGTTGGGGCGTGAGGTATTGGATCCCTAACGGGCGAGACAGTTAATGCTTAACTCATTCTTGTACATTTTCACCAATAATTAATAAACTAATTTTGCCATTTCCAAAAAAATGACGTTGCTGAAATACGAATCCCGACTTCTTATATATTACTCTAGCTTATGACTCTGCCTCATGGTGAAATTGGTGAGTAAGGCATTATATGCAAAGCTCACACATGTAAATATTTCTCTTAAATAAAATTTTGCCGTTTCAAAAAAAAAAGCTTATGACTCTGCCACCCTTCTCTTTTCTTCGTCTTCAATCCCCATCGTGAATTTATCATCTCAGTGGGTTTCTGGAGCTTTAATAAAATTCCAAATATAATAATAACTACGTAAGCACAATTTGTCTAAATGAGTCCAAAAACGCTCTAATAATAATTACTCAATCGCACCACCATTATCATTATAATAATGGTACCACTAAGCTTTTGTAACATAGATCAAACAAGAGTTAATTGTTGTTTATGTGGATGATTAAGAAAATGGGGTTGTAAGAGTGGTATTTTATTGCTAATCTTTTCAGGGTAGAAAAAAGTTAGAAGATGATGATGAGGGTACTTATCCAATCTTGACATAAATATCCAACATGCTATAGTTGTTACTTGCTAATGCGTTTTTTTCCTTTCTACTTCAGGACTGTATCCAATCCAATATTCTCAATAATTGATGAATGATGGTTTATTATTTAAAGAAAAATTATATATGAGTAAATATTTGATGATCTATTAATTCTTTTTTTTTTGAAACAACAAAATTAAATTATCACGTAAATATGTACAAAGGTTACAATGAATCGCCAAAACCACTAATACATCGAGACTCAGATCGCAAACTAGTAAATGTTTAATGATGCATTAATCCTTCAAATGTTTTTTTTCCGCAATGTTTTTTTTCCGCAATCGTATGATACTTTAATGTTAGTTGTGTATAAGGAGGAGGAAGGTGTATTCTAGTTTTGATGGTTTTTTTGGGTGTCGAGTCTTTTTTGGTTTAGTTAGCATGTGCAATTCTTTCGCGCGTTTACCTGTACAGTTGAGTTGACATTATGTGATGAAACCGATTTCCAATCTCAAATCTAGGGTTAAAGACAAGAAATAGACAGAAAAGTAAATATCCACACGATCACGAGTGGGCGTAAAACATTCACAACGATCACGAGGATCCCTTTACTGAGATGAATACATAATCGTCAAGGCTGTCTCTCGCATATGATTAACCGTGGCGTTGATCACAACACTCTTATGGGATAAACACTCACAGTATAGCCAAAGACAATTCATTCAGCATAATGGAAAAGAGAGTCTATAAGACTATAAGAGTATAGATAACAAGTAAACCCTAAACCTAGTTTGACTAATGGGTGAGGCCCGTAATCTAAACCTGTGAATAAAGATGTCCAAAATATGCAAGAGTCTTTTTTTTTTATTTTTTGATAAACCTAGTACAAAAGTACTAGGCAGTTTTATTAGATTAATAGTAAGTACACTCATGGGGGTTTATAAGAACCCATGAAGTCAAAAGGCAAGTTTACAACGTCATTAATGATATGTTGAGAGAGTTGGTAGGGAACAAGATTATCGAAAATTAATGATATGTCTAACTTGTTGCACTGAAATCTTTCGTGTTGATTCGAAAACAAATCCATGTGCTTTTGCTCCTCGAAAAATAATTAGCTACCACAAACACATTGCTGTTCCACTTGATCTAAATTTCCAATGGATAAAACAGCTTTCGCTAGGCCTATATATACACACCTGACTTCAATTGAGAAAACCATCAACAAGTCCTAAATCTCAAATTTCCTCTGCTTCTACTTGCTCTAAAAAGCTTTTGCACATTGATTTTCCCTCTGCTTGCAACAGAATTCTCATATTCAGAACAATGGCAATTTACAAGGTGATTAAACGGTCTCTATCAGCTGGAAGAAGATCGTCTTCAACAGGAACTGATGTTCCAAAGGGGCATTTGGCTGTATATGTTGGCGACAATAAGGAGCGTCATGTTATACCGTTGACATACCTGAACCAGCCGTCATTTCAAGCGTTGCTATGCCAAGCTGAAGAAGAATACGGATTCAATCATCCAATGGGTGGCATAACAATTCCATGCAGTGAAGACAGATTCTTCGATCTCATATCATGTTTAAGCCAAAGATGATGTATATGATGTATACTAGCTAGGTCTTAATTAGAAGTTGAAGGTAGAATAGATCATATACTATCATGTAAAGACATTACAAAATGAAGGACAAAGTTTTCAGCATATTAAGTTCTGACATTATCTAATGCCATGGTATCAAATTTCGCACACAAGACCTATATTAACTCTAACTAAAGAAATTCAACGTCAGCTTGTCCGGAATGCTTTTCAGTTTCAAGAAACTTGTATCTTCCTGTATAAAAGTTAACTCATGACAAACATTCTGCAAAAGATGTTCCACATCCATGTCACAGATCGATTGTCATGCATATTATCTGTAAGGATCGATTGTCATGCATATTATCTGTAAGTAAGTATCGAAGGTCAACAAGTTATGCTTGTAGACGTCTATAAAGATTTATTATTCCAGGGCATGACCTTTTCCGGATGGTAATATTAGTGCACTACTCATACCTCTATTGCATCAGTATGAATGGAGAGTAAAGACAACCGACTCAAATTGTACCACTGCAAAGTTGATTTATGGTATATATTCTGTGATGTATCAGGATAACAGTAAGCCTATTTCCTGCTGAAAAGGCGTTCAGACTTCAGACACACCACCAGATTATACGGAATGAAATATGTTCAGTACTACTCCGGTTTTACTTTAGTATCTCTGCATTGTAGCTAGGAAAGTAAACTGAATTTAAATTAGAATTCTAGGTGAATTTGTTGACCCCAGTTAACATGTATATGTTCCTGAACCAAAGACCAGACAGATGACCAACCTACTGGATTGATGTGGTTGTAACGTACTAATGAACGCATGATTTTGATACGGTAACTCATTGTCACAGGTAATGTACAACATGGTCCTAGATGAGTTGGCAAGGAACAATGTCATTGCCAACAATTAATAGCTAGTTCGAAAATGTTTTCAGAAGTTGAAAAACGAAGCCATGTGCTTATGTTTCCGAAGCTTCATTAGCTACCACATCCTCTTGATCATCCCCAATCCATTCCTGTGGATACACATGAATGCTCACATCTATATAAACACCACATTTCTGTTTTAACGACCATCAACAAATCTCAAAAAAGATAATCCACTTTTCCTCTGCTTTCACAAAGTTCTCTGCCTCTTTTTCCTCCACTAGCTAGACACAGAAATTACTCTACATTCAATGGCGATCCATAAAGTTCTTAGGCGGTCTCTCTCAGGTGGAAAAAAATCATCTTCAAATGGAACTGAAGTTCCAAAAGGGCATCTTGCTGTTTATGTTGGGGAGTATGAGAAGAAGCGGTTCGTTATTCCAGTATCATACCTCAACCACTCTTCATTTCAAGAATTGTTATGTCAAGCCGAAGAAGAATACGGGTTCCATCATCCAATGGGTGGCCTCACAATTCCGTGCAGTCAGGATTTATTCAGCAATCTGATTTCTAGTTTAGTGTGATCAAGAATGTATCAACTAGCTAGACAGTAGAAATTGTATAGTACATACCGGAGCAGATATCAACTAGAAACATGCATATATATATTATACCTGACTCATCCTGAAATGCAAAAGTGACTGAAACAAATTACAGTGCATCTTTGAATTTGATATTCGAAAGTACCACAACTCATGAAACAAATTGCAGATATGATCACGCTTTGAGCTCATGAATAGGGCAGTATGATTAAAGGAAACTTACACACTTATATACAAGTCATAAACAGGTCTGCCATCGATGGTAGCCTTTTTACCGCCATGATGTACAGTATATTTCCGAGATATTCTGAGTTCCCAACTTGAACCCGAAAGTTGAGAAGACAAAACACATGGTTTTGTCCAACTGACTCAAAAGAAGACTTAAGTGGGAGCAACTTGTGAAGAAGACATCAATTCAGCTGGTGTTTTATGAGGACAATACACTTATACACTTTGAATTTTGAACATGAATTTCTGATCTAAAGGAGTCAAATTGTATATTCTAGTCCACACAATATTAAACCTTTCTTTTGCTGCATAATTCAACTTCTGACACTAAGCTTCATTACAAGGGGAGCATAGAATCGAAATATTAATTTTTTGAGAGCATGAACACTACTCAATTTCTTTTACAATAGCTAGGTCCTAATTAGAAGTAGAAGGTAGAATTATTCAGGTCAAGAACAGATTACATATATACTATCATGTAAAGACAATACAGAATTGATGAAGTTCAAAGTTTTTAACATATTAAGTTCTGACATTATCAAATTTCGTACACAAGACGTATATGACCTCTAACTAAAGAAATTCAATCTCAGATGGTTTGGAATGTTTTTCTTCTCAAGAAACTTGTTTCTTGCTGTATAAAATTCCGCTGATAACTGTCAAGTTACAAATCGATTTTAAGGCATATGAATCTCAACAAGTTATGCTTGTAGATCTCTATATAGCTTTATCATTCCGGAGGATGACCTTTTCCAGATGGTCCATATTACTAAAAAATCTTAATCACAGTCTTAGACTCTTAGTGCACTACTCATACCTCTTGCTGAAAAGGCATTCAAGCAGACCAAATTATACAGAATGAAGTACGTACAGTACTCCGGTTTGTACTACTACCGATTCGTATTTCTGAATTTCAATCAGAATTCTAGGTCAATTTTTTTACCCCAATTATCATGCATCATGTTCCTGAACCGAAGACCAGACAGAGATTACCAACCTACTGGGTTGATGTGGCTATAACGTACTAACTAACACATGATTTTGATACGGTAAAGCATCGTCACCATTCATATACGACGTGGTCCTAGGTGAGTTATGTACTGCTGAGTTAGCAGGGAACAATATCATTATCAACAATTAATACATAGTTCGAAAATGTTTACAGAACTTGAAGCCGAAGCCATGTGCTTATGTTTCTAAAGCTACATTAGCTACCACATCCTCTTGATCATCTCGAGTTTATTCATGGGTAAACATGAACATTCAGATCTATATATAGGCCACATATCTGTAATCACAACCATCACCAAATCACAAACAAGATAATCCGCTTTCCTCTGTATTCCATCACTTAAAACAAAAACTTACTCTACATTCAATGGCAATCCATAAAGTTCTCAGGCGATCTTTCTCAGGAGGAAAGAGATCTTCTTCAAATGGAAATGAAATCCCAAAAGGGCATCTAGCTGTGTATGTTGGGGAGTATGAGAAGAAGCGGTTCATTATACCAGTATCATACCTCAACCACTTTTCATTTCAAGAATTGCTGTGTCAAGCTGAAGAAGAATACGGGTTCCATCATCCAATGGGTGGCCTCACAATTCCATGTAGTGAGGATTTATTCAGTGATTTGATTTCTAGCTTAGGGTGAACAAGAGTACATCAACTAGTTAGACAGTAGAAATTGTATAGTGCAGATCAACTAGATTCATGCACAGATCAACTTGTTAATTATTTTTCTTCTGTTCACCATTACAAATCGAAAGAACTTTTAGAACATTATACATGAACTCTACTTCTAATGCAGCTGTAATTGAAACAAAATGTACGTTTTCATATTCGAAAGTACTAATTGGACTCATGAATAGTTGAATACTGTAATGTTTTTGAACCAGGTGTTTTAAACAGCAGTGCTTCTACATGTTGTACCATATATTTGCTTGATTTTCTAAGTTGCACTTGAGAAAATTTCAGAAGACTCTGGATCTTCAATGTGAAAGAAAACTACTTGGCATTGACATAAATCAAGGAAATGAGGGGAACATAAAATTAAGTATGCCGAATATAAATGAAAAGGAACGTATCACAACGAAATCCCCAATTGACGAAGAACCCTACAAACACAATTGAACTCTCTATTCTTCATATCCTTTCATTACTGGAACGAATCAGATTACAAAGAGGTTGTACACCGCATATATAAAATCTAATCGATGAAAAAGATCAGAAATGAAATGGAATTGATCAAGAATTGCGGCATGCTCTGTTTTTAATCATAAAGTCGTTATATAACGGATTAACTCATCTCAACCGTCAAAATCTCCAGGTTTAATCTCAGCCCTTCTATTTGCTCTGTTCCAGATTGAGAAACTTTTGATGAATGAAGAAAGTTGAAAACCAATCTGATAAGGTTCTGCTTCATTATAACAGTCTTGTTTGCAAGCCAAAATACCAGAAGTGTAAACAGGCCATTGGATCCTTCTAGTGATCGATTTCGATCAAGATAGATAACTCATTTTTGTTCAACAAAATGACAAACCGGTCCAGTAAGGGCTATGTTAACAGAGTTGGTAGGGAACAAGATTATCGAAAATTAATGATATGTTTAACTTGTTGCACTGAAATCTTTCGTGTTGATTCGAAATCAAATCCATGTGCTTATGTTCCTCAAAACTTGACTAGCCACCACACATTCATTTGCTTGTTCCACTTGATCTGAATTTGTATTCGATACAAAGAGTTTCGAATCAGGCCTATATATACACTTGAGTAATTCAGTTGAGAAAACCATCCTCAAACTCACATTTTCTCTGAACTTCTCTTCCACATTCTTTCCAATCTGGTTGAAATATAATTTACTCATATTCAAAACAATGGCAATTTACAAGGTGATTAAACGGTCTCTATCATCCGGAAAAAGATCATCATCATCATCAGGAACAGATGTTCCAAAGGGGCATTTAGCTGTTTATGTTGGCGAAAACAAGGAGCGTCATGTTATTCCCCTGTCATACCTGAAGCAGTCGTTATT
>JAYMSL010002859.1:0-13493 GCA_036897195.1 Plantago coronopus | reverse complement strand
CAGAAATAACTGCCAAAACCGTTCTAATGCACAGGAACCGTCGGATTGCCTAACACGTGTCTTAATCTCCAAAGCCCCGAGTTACTAAACGACTAAGAAAACGCTTTTACACAATAAAATGCGTTTTCGGTCTTTACTTGCCAAAACAAGCAAGTAGGCTGCTCTTAATCCTTACACATGCCAACTTCTTGTGAGATTTTTTTTGTAGCTTATTCATGTTGTTCTGTTTATTACCAGGTAACAAGCGTGGGACTAAATACAGCCTGGGGACAAGTGATGGCTAGTGTGTCAATGAACCCAGAAGAAGAAACACCATTGCAGGTTTAGTCTATGGAATTCTAAAAAGTTGAAAATTAATCTAGTGCTAAAGTTGTGGTAACATCATTTTTATTTATTACTAAAACCAGATAAGATTAAAAAGGGTTGCAACAGCTTTTTGTATAGTTGGTCTTGCAGCTGCACTAACTATTCTGGTTGTCCTTCTGTTCAGGTAACGTATTTTAATTTTATAATACATTGTTCTATTTTCGGTTATGTTTTATAATGTGCTAAAGTAAATACATTAGATTTTTCGCTGGCTATACCAAATATCCCGACGGAAGCATCAAATTCAGAGCTCAGAAGACTTCCATTGGTGATACAGTGAATGGCATCATAAAAAACATAGCTATTGCAGTATGTAACTATCGAGCTAGTTACATGATATCAAATTATTGTAGGAAGAAATTAGAATTACTAACTGGTCTAGCCAAATTTCCAGGTCGCTGTTGTGATTATTGCAGTTCCAGAGGCTCTTCCACTGTCTGTTACCCTGTTGTAAGTCTAATTGTTTTTATCTAATCTCTATTTGTTCCTGTGCCTGTTAGTATGTAGATCAGTAGAGACATTTTTTTGGTTATAGAATATAGATGTCATTATTCAAATTACGTTGTTGCCTCAAAAATGTTTTTTCCTTGTGATTTACATGGGTCATGCAAATGCATGATTCCCTCACGTAAGCAGTGCCGCTGTAATCTTAACTTGCCAAATTAACTGAATGTATCGGAGTAATTAAGCGATTGCATAATGCCTTGTTTGTTTTCTTTCTGCGATGTATTTATTGCAGGTAGTTTCTTTCTTTGAATATCCTGTTTTTCACAGTACTATATATTTGCTTTGCAGGCTCGCATATTCAATGAGAAAAATGATTGCAGATCAGATATTAGTACGTGTACTTGCAAAGATTAAAGGACTTTCCTTAGATCTATTTCCATTGTAATGGCAGATACCTTTATATGACTGCAGGTCAGGAGGCTAGCAACATGCGAAAAAATGGGTTCAGCAACCACAATTTGCGTTGATAAAACTGGGATCATAACCATGAACCAGGTTGATCATTAGCTTTCTTCTTTTATTTATACTTTGGGTGTCTGGCCTGGGATGGGTAGTTGAAGAATATATGGTTATTTATATCTTGTTCAGATGACGGTTGTGGAGGTATTTGCTTGTGGGAAGAAAGTTGAATGCCCTGACAACAACTTGCTGCTTCCTCCTACTGTCGTGTCTCTACTTATTGAGGGGATTGCAAACAATACAACTGGAGGTGTATTTGCTGCTGAGGTAATTTATAATCATTCTGTTTCTTATTTAAAGAACAAATTGATGTTGATAAAAAGTTTGCACATTACTTGAGTTAGTACATATCTGGGTTTCCATACTCTGGTTCCATGGGGTTTATAATTAACACATGCTGCACTGATTTGCGAACTTGCAATGTATTCTTCTACGGATAGAAAATCTCCATATAAAATTAACTCAAATGCCAGCTATAATATCTTGACATGATCCGTAACTTTCCATATGATGTGTCTTCTGGTTTGGATATCTTACATTGGGAATTTCTTAAAGTAAACTGGAACTTGACCTTAACATACGAGGCATATGCTACAATCTCACAAATGACTGTTAAATCGTCTGCTGTGCTAAGACTCTTTACCTTTCTTTTTGTGTGGAAGCTTAACCATGGATTCCGATATGATCAACCTGTTAGGAATACAGTATACTATTCCTTAATACAACCCGTGGCACTACTAAATGAGGGGTATCTAGACATATTTTTGTCTTTATAGAATAATAAAATACAGCAGCAAGACCACAACTTGCCCACAGTCCTTTCTCTAAAATGAATGCAAAGGTAACTACATATCCACAATTGGATGCGCATGCTTGTGACGAGGGAGCCCATTTTCAAAATTAGTTACCAACTCCATCCTTCTGAGTTCTGAAAATACGTGTATGTTTTGAAGGGATGTGATTGAGTACTTTATTATAAACTACACTTCGTGTACTTCACCTAGGGATGTCAACGGATCATAATCCAGTTAAATCCGTTCAGGATCCTCTCATAACCCTTTCACAATCCACTCTATCTACTGATAAAAATTAAATATGGTTGGGTAGGGAAGAGAAGGGGTGCTAGGATGTTGGGAGGGCAGGGGTGTTAACACACACCCGCACTCATGCTTATTTATTGTCAAAATTGAAACGGATTGTAATCGGATCCTGAACGGATGTAAGGGGATTATGATCCGTTGACAGGCTTCACCCGTAGGAGAGTAAAGAAGAAAAAGTACAGTAGTTACGCCATAACTTTTCGATGCCTAACCTACTCTGATGTATAGATATGTTCTGTACACGAGATGTATTCAGAAAGGAATAGATTAAAATGAAGATCGGAGTTTATAAATTTTGACGGATAGACTCGGAAAATAGTGCATTTGATTTATTTCATTTTTCGCCTTCTTCTGTATTTTCCTCAATTTCGATGTTACCCGGCTATCACGGCAGAGTCGTCGTCTGCTGCTATCCACACACTTTCCTACTTCCATTTTATTTCTTTGAAACATTACAGTCCACACTCTAAAAAATCCTCACAAAGCAGCATACAGATGCAATTACCAATCGCAGTCAGCTGTGTCTATGAAATGGTGGAAAACAGCCATGTAATATACTACTTTCAGTGTATACTCAAAAAGATAGCCTCAATGTCCAGTGCGTTCACATCCTGGAACATACATATCCACACATCCAAGCAATGGAGATGACTTGCCTCTGTGAGTGGATTTCATAGGATTCTACCATATTCAATACATATTGAGAGTATCTAATTTATACTTCGTTGGAAATAAATGACTCTTACTGGGGTTGATGAACAACTTCCACAATCATGCTGCTATCTTCTTTGGATCGACTTGTACTTTATATGTACTAAATATGTATATGCTCTATGGTCTTAAACAGGGGGCCGGAGATTCAGAGGTTTATGGTACACCAACAGAAAAGGCTCTACTTCATTGGGGATTAACTGTACTTGGGATGAATTTTGATGGTGTCCGATCAAATTCAGTGGTGATTCATGCATTTCCATTTAACTCAGAGACAAAGCGAGGCGGTGTGGCAGTAATTTCAGAAACCTATCAGGTGATAAATTCTGGTCATATTGCATGTTGCTTCATTAAAGAGAGTATATGGTTGATGTTATGGGCTTCTAATGGTTGCCCCTTCTGGACTTACCAATATTTTTTTGGCAGTCAAACACTAAAGTGCATGTGCATTGGAAAGGAGCTGCTGATATAGTTCTTGCTGCTTGCACAAGATATATTGATGCAACCGGTTGTGTGGTACCGATGGACAAAAACAAGGTTCTGACAGATCAAAGCTCTCTTTCAGCCCAATTAACAAACTCTACCAGGAAACATTGATTGTTTTTATATGCTAGACAAACATAATGTGTAAAAGACTAAAAGGAAATGATTTGACTAGATCAAAAAATTGATGAACTTATTTCCACCTCATTTTGAAGGTGATGAATTACTATAGATTATAGAGCATACTTGTGCTTTATCCATGCGAGTATCAAGATATAAAAAGAGGATGCATGACATGAAATTGATTAAGTTTGTGAGACAGCTTCTGTGCTGAGAATTATCACCTTATGATTAAAAGTCTCATTCAGTGATAAGAATCTGCTGATTACAAATGGATTTTGAAGTATCCTTATAAACAGTAACTGATATAATAGCAAAAATCTTGGATATTAAATAAGAAGCAATTAGTAAAATAGGGAAAACATCTATCACATCCTTGTCTCTTCCAACGTAAGCAAGTCTCTTAGCATTCTAATTTCTTCTAGCGGTCTAGTTTGTCTAATACAAATTCAAGTTTGGTGTCTGCTGATAATTGTTTTTACTCCTTTCTGCAGTTATATGTTTCTAAGGAAGCAATTGAAGATATGACTGCTCGTGGATTGCGTTGTGTCGCTATTGCTTATAAGCCACATGAAATGGATAGCATTCCAGTAACTGCTGAGAAACTTAAGAGTTGGAAAATACCTGAGACAGACCTTGTGTTGCTAGCCATTGTCGGTATCAAGGTGATTGCATCTTCTCCAGTGCATATCCAAAAGTGAAAACCACAATCTGACATATATCATCTAGGCGATAAGTGGGTCAATAATCAATTATTTGAGCAACCTGCCTATTGTTTCTAGACTTCCAGCGTTGATCTCCTTATACTTTTGTTCCTTATGAGTGATCCGGCATCTTTTTATGCTTTTTAATTTTTTATTCTAATTCTTTTCTCGGTTTAAGGCTCGTATCATGTGTGTGTTGTGTGTGGTTAACTGTGTGTGCGTACATTTTTGGCACATTTTTTCCGTGCCATTCCATCTTTCAAGCATGTCTGCATTGCCCTAACCTTCAGTGGATTACTATATCCTCTACACCTATTTTTGAATCTTAAACTATTTGTCGTTGATAAAATCATACAATTGTTTCAATCAGGATCCTTGTCAGCCAGGTGTAACTGAGAATCTGAAGAGATGCATTGATGCTGGTATCAAGGTAATGTGTGTGCAATTATACAAACCATGGTATCTCTTTCTCGGACTAAGCTTTCTTTTGCCTGCTTTATGCTTCTTTGACCCATCACATTTCTTGTTCATCTTTTCGAATTGCTTTCATATTTTATCATCCTCTTACAGTTTTCACATTAGACATTTTTTGCTCAGTCTTCACATTAGATATCTTGTGTCATTGATTAGGTCCGCATATTGTTTAAATTTCTATGGTCTATCATGAAGAACTGTGCTGAAAATTAGGCATGGAACTTCATTAAGTCTTGGGAATGAGTATGGATGCCTCATACTTTAGTGCACCGAAGGTGTCATTAATACCACATATTATGGTCATTTTTGTTGTCGTAAACAAGGCCAAGCAATTTTCTTGTTAGCAAGAAACTGTAGGCACACCTGGTGCTGGTAACCACTCAGTTTAGTGACTGTATGCAACTTGAAGAGCTCAATCAATTAGTGCCAAAAGGATATCAGTCTTTTAAACATACGGTATATCCATTTTGATGATTAAGTGTCCCCAAGTTTGATATGCTTCGTCTCTTCTCGAGTTCTGATCTACATCTCTTCATGCTTGTCATCCCTGTGCTTGAACTTTTTCTGATATCAAGGAAGCTTTTTGTTGATGTCCATCAACATTCCTATATGCTATATATTTTGAGATTATTGTTTACCTTCATCATGCTCTGATTTCTTCTTAGGCTCTCAAGTGATGTTTCTGTTCTGATTTCCTAATAATCTCCCAGGTACGGATGGTCACTGGAGACAGTCTTCAAACAGCTAGAGCAGTAGCAATGGATTGTGGGATAATAGGGCCAGATACAGATGCATCTGAGACTAATGTGATTGAAGGAAGAACATTCCGTTCTCTGAGTGAAAGGAGAAGAGCAGAAATAGCTGATAAGATTCTGGTAAGAGCTGAAAACTAATTGATGCTCTAATGGGTTGTTTGTTTTTCATGCTGAAATAAAACTAAAATGTGGGAAATTTAGTTTATTTGAATCTCTTTGTTCCCTATCAACCTCTTTTATGAGGCCTGAAGGCTGAGAGTACAGATTTAACATGACCAGAGGTTGAATTTTAGAATCTGATACCATTTGAACTTTCTGACCTTATCTAAGAGCTTAAGCTTGAGAAAGGGCCGATATTTATTAGTATATCCAACATCAAACTTCAAGTGGTTTTCTTGATTGTTTCTATCACTTTTATACAGGTCATGGGAAGATCATCACCACGTGACAAACTCTTGCTCGTTCAAGCATTGAGGAACAGGGGGCACATTGTTGCTGTTACAGGAGATAGTTGCGATGATTTACCAGCTCTACACGAGGTGTGATAGTTCAGCTGTCAATGTTCGATATGCATACCCATGAATTGAATGAGTATAATCTTAGATTATGATGCCATTCTATTAATCTTAGTATTTATAATGAGTTTGCCATTTTACATATATAATCTGGTGAATTAATGGAACAAGTAAGTGCAAAAGGATAAATACAGGGAAACATTACCAAAATTTTATATCTAAAGACAGGCTAGTTGGTAATCTAATGTTACCTTTGTTTCTGGACCAGCCCTTGCTAATTGCTATGATCATGTAACCGCTTAGTATTCAATTGAGTGTAGACAAAGGGCATATTGAAATGTAACCCAAATTTTCAGTTTGTGGTTCCAAATATTTTTGGTAGATAAAAAATATGACTTTTATCTCACTGTTCGTGAAATTCACTTAGTACTGCTACTACTATTCAGGCTGATATCGGTCTTGCAATGGGTCTTCAAGGCACAGAAATGGCCAAAGAGATTTCAGATATTGTTTTGCTGGACGATAGTTTTCGTACAATAGTGCAGGTCAGTTGTTAGAAAATCTGAAGTTAATTGCACAGATTTATGTATGTTTTAACTGTTGTCTCTGTATTTTTTCTGAAGGAAACATTTGTACTCAGCTTCTCTTGTTTTAAATTGAAATATTAAAAGCACATTACATGACTGGACATAGCAGAGTGGGGATGCATTTGCCATTATGCAGTTTCCCCATTTTGCCTCACTGTTGTGTAAGTGGGATTGTGAAATTTCAGAATTCTGTAATATCTGTAAGTTAAGGAGTTGTTACAATTTTACAGACTGCAGTTGAAGAAACAATTTTGCATATATAAAGGCCAAGCTAGATTGTAGTAGGTCATAGAAACTTAAATCAATTCTTCAATTTCTACTCGATCTTTTTTTTAGGATTTTCGACATATTTGTTCGTGATTTGTTTGGTTACAGCTACTTTGGCATTTAATTCTGGGTTTTTAAAGCATGCAAACTGTAAATGTGTTTCCCGTATCCAGGTTGCCAATACTATTTTATGTCAACTGTACAGGTTGTGAAATGGGGTAGATCTATCTATGCCAACACTCAGAAATTTATAGAGTTTCAGTTCACAGTTATTGTTGCATCCGTGCTGATCAATATTGCCGGGGCTGCTGCTACTGGTAATGTCCCACTCAATGCAGTACAGGTGTGTATTCTCTCCTTCCCCTCTCAGTCCTCTGGCTCATTCATGTATAAAAGCTTCACGTACTATTTTCAGGCATCATATATAGCAATTCACTGTTATCGCTTTTATTTCCAGCTTCTTTGGATAAACTTTGTTATGGACACGCTAGGAGTTCTTGCACTAGCAACTGAACCTTCTACTGAACAACTCATGCATAGACCTCCTATTGATAGACGGTAAGGTGCACCTACATGATAATACAGAAATTGTACAGATGATCCTACTTCCTAATAACTAGTGTAGAAAAGCCTTCCGGTGAAGGTATTAAAAGGGAGAACTTTAATCTTGGCACCTCACCTCTATGTCTTAACTCAGGTAGTAAAAGATTAAGAGACCTCTTATCTATCATATGGTCACATTTGATAAGTAGATCAGGAATGATTTCGTTTGTTCTAGTTCAGTCAAGTGAATAGTTGGAGAACATCATATTGTATGTATAAATAATACATAAACATAAATGTGCATATATACTGTGTGTATCATGTTATTTGTTACATAATTCTGGCTAGGTTTTACAAAGATATATACTGCCTCTTTCTTGTAGAGGGGTAGAGATCATTGACATATTTTGACCTTTGTGATATTCCAATTTTGAAGTTTGAACTCAGGCCTATTACTATTAGTCAACATCGTGTTGCAACATGCTCTTCTGTAATGTTCAAGTTGCTTTTTATATTCTCTGTGTTGAATGCCTTTGTAGATCTTTACCAAATGCTCAATTGTGCCAAAATTAAATGTATTGCTTTTAAACGAATGGAAGTACTACTTTTTACGATGCACATACAATATTTTCTCCATTGAATTCTTTTTTGTTTGTTATGAGCAGGTCAAAAGTTGCCTTTTGTTTTTGCCCTTGTTGATTATGATATTCCTTCTATTTCAGGGAACCTCTAATAACAAATATCATGTGGAGGAATATGATAATACAGGTACCAAGTTGTTTTGTTTAACGTGGTTTTTGGGTTAAAGAAAACCTGTTGCTATGAGCTTTTGTGTGATTTCTACTGAACACTAGTGAATATTGCAGGCACTATATCAGGTTACCGTGATCCTTGCCCTCAATTTCCAGGGAAGTAGTATCCTGCGTCTTAAGCACGAAGCAGAACGTCGCGCTTTTGATGTGAAAAATACCCTCATATTTAATGCTTTTGTTTTCTGCCAGGTTAGTTAATAATCCAGTGAATTATCATTTTCCTTAACTGTAACTAAACGATTGTCTATTCTAGTACAATACTTCACTTCTACAATGCTTGATCTGCAAATGCCCCAACATTATGAACAATATTACAATAACTTGTGGAATGCAGCAATGTGGACCCCAGTGTGTATTTGTTGAGTGATCAACTGTCACACATTGTTTGAGATGTGCTTCAGTTTGCATGAGCGAGTGGAATATCTTCACATATGTAGTTCGTATGAATAAAAATTTGTCAGTTCCTGGAATCAGTTTATTCCTGATGTAAGGTAGTTAGTTGATTGATATCCGTAAAATACTAAAAGTCTAAAATGGATGTTTTCTAATGATCTCATTTACATCCTCGGTTGTGATACATTTCACCCTCTATCTGTCTCCTGTGTATCCTTTTAGTCAATGTGCTTTCGTTCCTATCAATCCTGAAATCCCAATATTACAGATATTCAACATGATTAACGCTCGAACGCCTAAGATCAATGTGTTGAAAGGAATCACGAAAAACAACCTATTTCTCGGTATATTGGGCTTTATGGTGGCAATTCAGGTACTTTCTTTTTTCTTGTTCCAGTTGTTATTGTGGGCTTGTTATCATTGCCATATGTTGTAATGTATATGGTTTATTGCTATCCAGGTCATAATAATCGAATTTTTGGGGAATTTCACTTCAACAGTTAGGCTCAGTTGGAAGCTGTGGCTTGCTTCTGTGGCCATTGGTTTTATTAGGTTGGTATTTGGTATTACCTCATCTGAGCATTATATGATAATTTGCCTCTTGATTTGCCTCTCCAATGTTACTATGATAATTGATCCTTGGTGGGGATACGATATAAATCCCTCCGTCCGATTAATGTCATCTCACTTTCATTATTAGTCCATCCCAAAAACTTGGCCACATCCCCAAATAGCAACATGTGATCATTCTTTATTCGTTATGTCTCGTACTTTAATTTTTGCCTACCCTACTTATTCTTCTTCATATATTCACTCTAGATGGAAAACGAAGAGGATTCTTTAACAAAAAGGACTACTAACTCTACTTACATCTCGATTTAGTCTTGCATCGATTCAGCCACCATGCAGA
Organism: Plantago coronopus; assembly: GCA_036897195.1. NCBI lineage: Eukaryota > Viridiplantae > Streptophyta > Magnoliopsida > Lamiales > Plantaginaceae > Plantago > Plantago coronopus. The sequence goes on along the minus strand of JAYMSL010002859.1, from coordinate 3,787 downwards.
ATACATGCATAGATTTGACCACATTTTCCAGATACTATATCTTTGTAATTATATCATGAAAAACTTGCTACTTATTCCAAGTAATTCCTATTCAAAACAGACAAAATTGTGTTTACCTCAAACATTTCTCTTTAGACCGAATGCTCTTCCACTTGGTCTTGTGTCCTCAATTAAGATAAGTTGTCAAGAATGTCTTTTTCTCTTCTGTCCAATTCATCATAAATGCATGAGAGCAAGCCTTAGAGTCCTGTTTTTCCCTGAACATAAAGAAAAATCACTTCACAGTAATGTAAATTGGGAGTGTGTCAAACAATTGGGGTGATGTGGTGTGGTTTTACTTTTTGCCTGATGTTAGGAAAAAACTGCCTTTTTTCCAGAATAGCACGTATAACAAATGCGAATAGTCAATAGATGATATTAAATGTCTGATTTCTGTTTTATTTTATAATGCTCAGCTGGCCACTTGCTGCTGCTGGAAAATTAATTCCTGTGACCGAGGAAAACATGCGGAAATTCTTCACACACTATATATATCGACGTAGGCATTGTGGAGGTAAATAAGTTTCTACTACTCACAAAATCTTGGTCTATGACAATTGACCAGGAAGAGTTGTCAAAGTAATGTCTTCCTTCACTGGAATTTTACTCCTCACCTTTTACTTATGGCAGAGAACTTTTTGCATCAAGAATCTGCCGTTTCTGCTGTGATATCTGGGAGCGTAGAGCTGGGAAGAACATTTGATTTAGAGTCTGGAGGTGAAATTTCACTGAACACCAAGGCAATTGCAGATATTTTTCCTGCTTCTGGTGATAAATTGAGTGATGAAGATCTCCAGGCCTGTTTATCAGATTTTGGTTTTCCAACAATGGGATTTCCTGTCATCTTCTCAAGATATGCAGTTGACCAAATTCCTGAAGAAACCGAAACAGACAAATGTAAACATATTTTCGGTATCTTTGGTTTCTGTGCGCTACTTGAATTCCTTAGTAGAGCACCAATTTGGTCATCAAGCCTTGACGAGGTCAATCTATCGGTTGATGTCCAATCTGTTGCCAGAGATGTACTTGCTGCAGAGGTGGTCTGCATTGATCTAGTTAATGAGAGTGGTGATGACATGGAAGAAAAAACTGCATGAAGCTGCGTAGTATCCAGTAACCGGTATGTATAACTGGCCTATTGTAAATTGTAGTACTGTATATAGCTTCTCAGCACCAGTTGTACGTAGTCTTCGTAGAGAGAAAAGAGTAACATTAAATTGTATGTATTCCTACACATCTATATCCTTGTAAAGAATTGAATGAGTTGCGGTTTCTTGCACTTAAAACAATGCACTGTAGTTAAAGAATTGAATACAGATGCATTTTCTTTGTTTCAAAATATGATGAAATAAATTACCCTTACAACAATACCCGCATGAAATGAAACTCTAAGACAACCGCAAACCAAAGCTTCAACGCAAAGAGTCATACCTCGGATCAACATTTCATAAAAAATAGCAGAGGGTGATTATGGATGCACCTACACTGGAGTCAATAGTTTATTTGGACGTAAGAAAACATTTCGTACTTCAGCCATAAGATCTCAAGTAGATAACTACATCTTTTGATGGTAGTTTCTACTAACATTCAAGAAAAATAAATCAATGACCCAAGAAAAGAAAACAAGAAAAGTACACATTCGAATATATATACAAGAATATGAGTCTGCTTTCATGTCCCCTGGAGTAAAGTATCACTCTAAGCCTCACCTACTAAAATCTTCAAGTGTGTCACTTGGCATGTAGAAATCAAACTTCACATCAACAGAGCCAGAGGTTTCTCCAGTATCTTTGTACTCGATGTTTGTTATACTTCCAGTTTCATCGTCAATTTGATATTCTGATCTTACCCGCCGGACAGGTACAGTGACGGAATATATAGTTCCTAGGTCTGGGTCGGTTGCTACATTGAGTTGGACTTTATCCTGTGATTCTATCTCAACAAAATCAGACAGCGCATTCACCACATTGCTCACTATCAACTGCTTTGCCTCATCACTAACAGCACATCGATCAGAGAAAAGAATCATCTTCAAACGTTGTTTAGCAATATTTGCATTTGACTTCCGCCTTGTTGTAGGCGAAGGGAATATTATCTTCCACGCCAAATTCAAACGCTCAAAGAAGTTCATGTTAATTGCATGGAGGAGGAAGCTCTCTGTCTCCTGGCTAAAAGAATCCGCGAGTTTATAATCTCCAAGAATTCCAACTGGGCGTTTAGAGTGACAACATATAGCGTGGCCAAGAACTGTGGAACGTGAGATGCTAGATGCACGATTTGCAAAGACATTGCAATCCACCTACAGTGCAGCACAAAAGCCAGTTCAGCGTAACGGCTATATCCAACTAGCAATATTCAGACGCATAATTTATTGACATCTATCTAAACAGAGTTTTTTCCACTACCGCACCAATAGAGTATAGCTTAACCCATAATTATTACCTCATAGGGCACTGATGAACAAAGATGAACAAATACTGTGACAACTTCCTTACCCGCTGACTTCATTAAAGCGTGCTCTGTGCAATACCATGATACCATCCATAGTTTTTTTGTTTTTTTTGGAAAGGCAAATCTATCAACTACTCTACTCCTACTACCACGCTACTCCTATACGGATCTTATAACTCCATGACTAAACCACTCCCACGCTACTCCTATACCGACCTTATAACTCCATGACTAAACCACTCCCGCGCTACTCCTGTACTGGCCTTATAACTACATGACTAAACCACCTTATGAATCCGCCGAGTTTCTCTCCCATCCTTAATACTCCAGAACCCTTACAACTCATCATGATACCATCAATAATATTGCATATCATACAACATCTGAAACCTCAGGTTGCATAGCATGATGAGTGCATGTTAGTTGTTACACTCTACTAACAATTTCAATTTATACACAGAGAAAACAAAAGGCCCTAATTTTACATTGTAGACTGCATTATTGACAGGAGCTACATTAAAACCCATCCACACTGACACACATTCGAAAAATAACGCAATACTCATTTTCCTGAGATAACAAAATTAACATTTGGGCAAAATCAAATGCTTCACGGATTGAAGTGAGGGTCAAGTCAACATTTACCAAGGAATAACAAATTTCATGAAAAATGCACGAAATCTAGTGAGGTGAGCTCGAAAACAAAGAAACAAACCAACCTTAGAATGTAGAATGGAAGGCGATGTGCGAAGTGGGTTGAACTTGTAGGGAGTGGGAGCAGCAGAAACCCTGAGATTAAGATCTCCTGGCATGGTCGCCATTTTCTTTGTGGTAATTTGTTTGTCCGTTAAAATTGGGACTAGGAAGACTAGGGTTTGATTGAGAGATGGGAAATGTTTCAGTCACTGCTGCATTTGTGATTTATGAGGTAATCGACGACACACACTCTCACCCAACGACACCGTTTCACGCGGGCAGGCATATACTACTCTATATTTTTGTTTTGTTCACCAATTTTGTTTGCTTTAACTTTAACTACATCATAACAACCTTATTAAACTAGTCCTCAATCTCTACAATACTTTGAAAAATGCTCTCGTTTACCAAGCTTATTGAAACCAATACCAGAGATGGCAACACCGATCAACCCCCAACATCGGAGACGCAACCGCCAGACAAACTTGATCTATTTCACCCTAACAAGATTAACGATGTTCCTCTAGCTGATGTTAATATGGTGGATGAGGTGGAGGTGCTTCCATCTGACTCTGTTAAGGGCCAAGAGAAATTGCCAGCA
>JAYMSL010002858.1:0-13494 GCA_036897195.1 Plantago coronopus | reverse complement strand
TAGTCTTCTTCCCTTTTCCTGTTTTTCTTCTTTTATAATCTTTTTTCTGATGGTGGCTTCAGGATTTGCAAGTTTTTTGTCTCCATCATATATCTGTTACAATTACGAAATATTTAGTAAATAAATGATTAACACAACAAATTGAATATTTTAATGTTTATTTATCACCAGATGATTAAATAAGGTGGTATTGGGTTAGTGTATCTACCTCTTCAAAAAAAAAAAAAGAAAAAAAAGAAAGAACTCGAAGTAGAATTTATGCTATTTTATACAGAAATTAAGTTCATGAAAGATGTTTCACAAAATTAAGGATTCATCATCAAAACTATAAGATAGGTACCACAAGAACTTCAGATATAGTTTCCATGCAACACAAAAATTATTTATAAGCTTTGAGGGCAGGGGTGTGCACAAATAGGAAGTTTAGCCACGACAGGGAGAGTGAATCGCCCGGCTGCGTTGCTATGAACTTTTTTTTCGTAGTTTTTTTTGCCAACACAACTTTGCGATTTCTCAAGTTGATCTGATAATTTCATATTCCATCTTTATATACAATACAATTTCCACAAAAACTTCTTTCTTTTTGTTTTAAATTTTAACTCCAGTACTGACATTTCACTTTCCGCTGACTTTTATGGATTTCGCGGAGGGCTCCGTTGGTATGCTAGAGTATTTTTTTAATATATGTTTTGGCCTTTAATTTAAATAATGATTTGCTTTAAATAATATTGAAAACACGAGATAAATAAGTAATACGAATTTCATTAGAATTAGAATTCAACAAAAGACCTAACAACAAAAATAAAATGCAAATTTCAGTAGGATTAGGACTCAACAAGAGACATAGCATGTTTCTGACTGGCCGCTTATTATAAAGGATAATAATTAATCTTTGATCTCCTATAAGGAGTAGGATTTAATAAGTCTATATATATATATATACTGCCTTGTCCTTCTAGGATGTCTATATATATATATATACTGCCTTGTCCTTCTAGGATTTAATAAGTCTATATATATACTGCCTTGTCCTTCTCAAATCCTTCTAGGATTTAATAAGTCTATATATATACTGCCTTGTCCTTCTCAAACGCATATCATAACTCTATATATACTGCCTTCTCCTTCTCAAGACCCATATCAATCAATCTTTTGTGTCTTCTCGTTATTCTCCAGCCAAGAAAGATTAAGCCTTCTTCAAGAATTTGTGTCTTCTCGTTATTCTCCAGCCAAGAAAGATTAAGCTTCTTCAAGAATTAGACAAACATGATGATCGTTAGAGTTCGTAGCCGTGACGGTTTGGAGCGAGTGTCAGTTGACAGTATGAGTACCATCGGCCACCTGAAACACGCCATTGAGTCTCAGCTCCGAATTCCTTCCTCCGAACAACTTCTCTCCACCAACCAGAACCTCCTTTTAGCCAAAACCGCTGACGATTTTAACCGATTCATTGACATGTCTGATCCGAATACATTGTTATCCTCACTCAGAATTGGCCACGGATCCATAGTTTTCTTGGCCTACCAGGGCGAGCGAACTGTATCAGGCCCTGCTTTCAATCCGGCAGGTTCATTCGGCAAGAAGATGACCATGGAGGACTTGATTGCCAAGCAGATGAGAGTTACACGTCAGGAGAGTTCGCATTGTGAGCTAGTTTCGTTTGATGGTGAAGCTGTGAACGCGTTCCTGCGTTACGTAAACGATAAGTTGTCTTTCGCGGTGAAGCGTGGGGGTTTTATGTACGGGAGGGTTTTAGAGTCCGGGAAAGTTGAAGTTGATTTTATCTACGAGCCGCCGCAGCAGGGGACGGAGACGAATTTGGTTCTGATGAGGGATCCGTTCGAGGAGAGTTTGGTAGAGGCGATTGCGTTGGGGTTGGGAATGAGGAAGGTCGGGTTTATATTTTCGGAGACTATTAGTCAGGATAAGAAGGATTACACGATGTCGAATGCTGAGGTTCTGCAGGCTGTGGAGATGCAAGCTGAGGGGGACTTGAAGGAGTGGGTGACTGCTGTGGTCAAGATGCACGTTGATGAGGAGGAAGGTACGCAGGTTCACGTGGAGGCGTTTCAGATGAGTGACATGTGCGTCAGGTTGTTTAAGGAAGGGTGGTTTAATAAAGAGGTGAAACAGGACGATAATGTTAGGGTTTCGAGGATGACGAAGGAGGTTGTGGTTGGTGGAAAAGATACGCACGAAGTGGATAACGACTTTTTCTTGGTGGTTGTCAAGATTGCTGATCATCAGGGTGAACTTCTTTCAAGTACGTTTCCAATTGAGAACAGGAACACTCCTGTTGCAATGGTGGCAGTGAAGAGTCATCTTGATCGTGCGAAAAGGCTGCCATTCGTGAAGAGGATATCGGACTTTCATCTGCTGCTATTCCTTGCCAGATTCTTGGATGTGCAATCTGATATTCCGGGTTTGGCAGCATGTGTACAAGCACAAGAAGCAGTGCCCGATGGGTATCAGCTCATTATTGAATCCATGGTTCTTATGGACTGCTTCAACATTAATTAATTCTTGATTGTTCTTGTTTTAGTGGAAGTTGTGTATCCATCGTCACAAATTACTAAATTCTGTACTTATTTCTTTTCTATAACATTCTTAGTTATATTCACGTATATACGATCTAGTCGTAAACCACAGTCATGACGTTTATAAAGAGTTACAAAAACAAAACTCGCCATAATGAATACAATCTTTGAAGATGGAGAAAGGAATATCAAAAGTGAACTTCAAACACCAGAGTGCTTTCAAATGCAGTTTGTAGAATATGTCTGGTAACAACTCACAAGTCAGAACTCACAACTAAACCTGTGTTACATGTTAAATCTCACTTAAAGCAGGCAGCATACAGAACATGTTAATTCTTCTAGTTAATCACCTTCAACACCCAACAAACGACAAACCATCGCTAACGCTGTTTCCACACCAAGTGCCAGATATATCGACAACCCGTAAAGAGATCCGCGGAAATTCACCAAGCTACGCTAAGCTAAGTTAAGCAAAGAACCACATCTTGATGAAGACTGACAAACCCATTTGCAGCACAAATGCTGATATTGCCACAACTGTGAGATCAGTGCTTTGCACATACGTTCTGAGGTTCAAGCCAACAAAGCTGGCAGATGCAGCACCTGCAATTAATATGATAGTCCACCGCAGAAACTCGAGCGGGATAACCATGAGAAACTGGATATTAACAATGAAACAATAGTTAGATCACAAGTTTAAAGAAAGGCATGCGATGCTAAAAACGTACACAAAAAGACATACATTAACATATGAAGATTAAACGTTATGTAAAAGCAGAAGAAACTATGGCAGTCTGGGGAGCAATTATCAAGCACATTTTTAGACAGTCACTATCATAATCAGTAGAACCATGCTGAGCGGACAACAAAAAAGATGAAGTTTGAAATATCATGGATGCCCTCATTAATTATTTTGGAGGACCAAGTAATCCTTTTGGAGAAGTAATATAAGGGAAGTTAATAGTTCCCGCTCATAACAAACACTCTTATTTACAAGCATATGAAATGAGATGAAATAGATACTTACGGAGCTCAGGATGAAAACAAACAGAGAATACCCCCATAAGCACCAAAAGCGTATGAGGCTGGGACTTGTACCCATGTACTGAAGTAGAAAGTAGTACGCCAGAGGAACAATGAGTGCATAACCATAGATGGAACCTACAGCCATGTTTACATAGCTGACATCGAAGACCCAAGAAGTGCTATGGTCACTTTTTCTGTTCATTAGGTAGGTTGCACAATTTCCAAGAGATGCAATCACAAAAACTAATGTCGTAGAAATCCAGACAAGCCCATATCTGAAAAGGCAAAAAGCGGAAGATTTTAATGCCAAACAAAAAGATTCATGATGGCAGTCAGATGGTGTCAGATAGAATTCTCTTTCTTCTTGCACATGCCAGTTTAGTTCATTCCTTTTAGGTTCTAGTTCAACGTAAGCAACAGTATCTCTACCAACTACGTCACCAACGTTGGTTCAGACTTGGTATATATACAAGGATTACTCAGCTTATCTCTTGCTACAACCATGATTTTAAAACAGATGTTCATTTGCAGTTTCTATTGTAAGACAAAAGGACTGGAAATTATATAATAGTAACATCTGGTAAAAGAGATGTATTACGACTTAAAGAACTAGTAACAATTATTTTTTTTCCTTTCAGAAAGAACAACTAATATTTCAGCCTTAGAAGTCGATGCTGGTAGCACTCCTATTCAGGTATATAAGAGATATACTGCAAAATCACGAGTTGGATTATGATGAAGGTATGTTATTCTTACACACCATATATAGAATAATAGAATTTGTGGATAAGGACACTAGACATTGTTGTACAAATGCAATTGAAACATACTAGCAAAAGGTATAGAACTGTGCTCTTTTTCCCCAGGAATTTCTAGCAGTTCAGAATGTCACCGCACTCCAAAAGAAATGGCCAGATGTAGAAGGTTCATAATTAATTAAGAAAAGTATAGAAACAAAACACATCATGAAGACAGTGGCATGATATCCCTATGTATCATCTATGTATTTATCAGTGGTCAGCACTCAGCATTCATTGTTGTACAATGTATATGGCAGCTTCATGGTGACTAACTTTACAATCCCTAATGCATAATTTATTGATTTATCAGTGGTCAGCATGCATTGTTGCACAATAAAGTATATGACAGCATGAAATTCACAAGAGATTAGCCCAGTCAGTCAGAGGATTCATAGTTCATACAGCTTCTTCACATAGCAGAATGATAGTTAAATTGATTTAAAAACAATCCAGAACATCAAAGATGCACAATTTATATATCTCTGCTTGTTCAAGTCTCAATGTAAGTACTACCCTTTCAGATAGTTTTTATGTGATTAATACCTGTTTTAACTTTCATCCACAGTTTATATACACCTGTTACATTATAGTCTCTCTAAGAAGAAATATTTGCAAACTATGTCCTTCCATATTTGTTATTAAGTAACATCTAACCTCTATATTCTGCGCATTAGACCTCAGAATTCTGCAGAGAAGATAATGAAAAGAGAAAAGGGTACGTGTATCCAGGTACAGGACCATTTAATGTGCAATAACTTTAGATCTTGGCTAGCCCAAAAATTAAAAAGATCAAGCTCTTTTTGAATAAAATCCATGAACAAATCTACTATATTCAAAACTTACAGGTCAGGGTTTGCATCAATTTTGCTGGCAAAATCTCCACTTGTAGGATACAATGAACTGATCAATCGGTTCAACACAATGTCTGTATCTACATTGAAATATTGTGTGTATGAAGAGACACTAAAGAAACCCTTCCAATTGCTATTTGTCTGCTGCTCACTTCCATCTGAAATCAATGGATAATAGTTGGTAAAGCAGAAAATGAGCTCCAAAAATGAACATACAATTTATTGATGAGGTTATGAGAGACAAGACAGCATAATTAATAACATATCAGAGTCAACCTTCGTCCGAAAACCACCATATAACTAAAACTGCCTCTGCCATTTGTATTATATGAGATAAGGCACCCAGAATTGAACTACAACAACATACTACTCAATATCAATACGTCTAAAGGGAAATGGCACTGTATATTCTACACCACATATTCCTACTGACATCAACATGTACTTTAACCACCGGAAATTCCGTAGAGATCGTGCAGAAGCATAAAAAAACTCGCAACAGACAGCTTCGATTTATAAGAAAGCAAATAAGACATCTCATAAGAAACGCACAGTACAAAATCGCCATACCCCCATTACTACTGTTAATTGTTTGATATCCTCCTTGACCTCCAGTTCCACTTCCACCACTATTGGGAGGAAATATCTGCAAATTTGCTCCAGGAACTACACGGAAAACAGCATTTCACCTAAGATTAGAGCTATTTGCGGTTACACATATCGATCGAACACAAATAGATACACATTGAGTACCGTGTTGGCTAGTAGTACTAGTAGCTTTCTTTTCTTCGCCAACCACAGCCTGCACGGATGATCAACAAGCATAAATTCATACACTATCATCCAGCTAACAGAATCACAAAATATATCACTACGACCTAATTCGATCAGTAATTAATCAAAATGATTAGAAACTAATAGCAAATACGAAGACGATTCGAGCAGTTAACACAAAATCAAAATCGTGATGAGAAATAGGGAAATAGATGAAATGCTTACGGGAACTGAGCCGAGTAAGTAGCTGGAAGGAAGATTGGTTAAGGAATCTTCCATTGGATTCGACATTTTCAGAGCTTCAATGGAAGAAATAAGAAGCTTTTGCTTTGCTGCAAAATTACATGTACTGTATTCAAATAGAAAAGTCTTTCTGGGTTCATTTCGAGATGACGTAGACCCCAAAACATAAAGCGCTACATGATATCGCTAAGAAACGCTCTTTTTATTTTAATATTATCAGCGGAGCGAACTGAACAAAGCCATTTCGATTCAAATCTGTAATCATAAACCCGCATTGGTGTCTCGATTTGTTAAAATAGGGGAGTGAATTAGAGTAGCGGGTCTCCAATTACTCTGGATCAAACTTGAGATTTCTAAATCTTAGCTTGTTATTGATGTTAAATACAAGACCTTGTTCCGTACTTCCGTGTATCGAAGTACTACCTATCAAATTTGGGATTTCTGAGTCCGAGTGTCCGAACTCTATAAATAATTTTTTGTTCTTTAAAGAGATTGAAAAAATCACAAATTCCATTATTTTATATGGTACACTTTGTTCCGTGTTCTCGCATCTGAAGAAACACATTGTTTCAAACCATATTTCAAATTGTAAAGAACCATAAATATCAATCTTCACGCGTAATAAGGATCTGCAAAAAGAAATTAAAATGGACGATATAGTATATTTCAATTTTTGACGGACGCATCTCTAATTTGCCATTACTTTCTAAGAAGATCAAATGGTAGACGTTAATCCTCAATTCCTAAACCGTATCTCTAATCTCTTGTGCTACCAAATTAGTTGTTCGTTCATAAAGACACATATTTTGGATCAGTTTATAGCATTATGTTTTAAGACAACCTAATTGATGTATAGCCTAGTGATCCTAATGTATAGTTATTTACTTATTTGTATGATTGTATCATATTCATTACGAGACACACGTTCTGGTCTTACATTCCAAATTCACAAGATATACTAATATCTTGTAGAGCGCGAATTAACAAAACGAACTATACTGTTGGCACGCATTACCGCACTGTTTGGCACGAATTAGGTGATCTAGCTACCAACTACAGGACAGCGACACCCACCACCTCCACAGGCATATCTTCATATCGGACTCTGTATCTCTGTATCTGATCTTCACCTCTGCATCTGATCTTCCTCAGCTCAATCTCAAGCAATGTCACAACAAGGTATATTCTCACAATTCAATCTCGACTCAATCAACTCTTTGCTTGTCCAATTTATGGACTATCAATTGTTCGTTCCTCTTCCGTTTTTTTTTATAAAAAATTAATCTGATAGTTTATGCTGCTGCTGAGTTATGTACACTTGAACTGAATCTCTTCAATTGAATTGATCAATCTATAGTATCTGCATATGATGAGGCAATGGAGGCCTTGTCTTCATTGATAACTAAGCGTAGTCGTGCTGATAAGAGTAACAAAGGTGACCGCTTCGATGTCTTGTATGATTACATCAGGGTACACTTAACTTCACTTATCCTCTCTCTGTTTTCCCCTTAATCAATACTCGAGTTCAACGTTGAGTCGGTTTTGGTTGATTTGTATGAATGTAGATATTGGAGCTCGAGGAGCCCATAAAGAAGATGAAGGTTATTCATGTGGCTGGCACAAAAGGGAAGGTAATAGATTGAATTCAACAGTTGATTAGAATTTTGGAAGTTGAAGTTGTAGGTACATGTATTGGCACAAGTTTTGTTTCGTTAGGTAATCAATTCTGTATGCTTGTGTTGAGATTATTCACTAAAAATGGTTTCTCCCTGGGTTGTGTAGGGATCGACTTGTACGTTCACGGAGTCCATCTTGCGCCATTGTGGATTCAGTACTGGGCTTTTCACATCTCCTCACTTGATTGATATTCGAGAAAGATTTCGATTGAACGGGTAAGTGTACATGTACAGTAAGCAATTGGGTGCAGTGTCTTATGAGTGGTGCATTAAATATTGATCTTTCTAAAAACTTGTAAAAACCACATCCCATTATTATAAATTTGGTGATTGTGGAAGGGGAGTGATTTTTACAAGAATTTCACATTAGACATACCTTTGGGTATGTTTTCATGGATTATGGTATTCCAAGGGTAACAAAATATGGGTAACTGATTTGTATATTACTATATTTATCTTTGTATTTTCTTTCTTGACCAGAGTTGATATTTGTGAAGAGAAGTTTTTAGCATACTTTTGGTGGTGCTGGGATCGCTTGAAGGTATGGAACAATCATTTCTATTGTGTTCATATGCTTCCAAAGTGGGATCAACTTATAACCACTAGCTACTAATAATTGTGCTAAGCATTAAGCCACTGTATCTTCGTAACACCAAATGATATCAGTCTATTTCAGTTAACTTCTCTTTGATGCCTGAACTACATTGCTGGTACATTTCAGATACTTGTTTTCACTGTAAATTAATATACTTAGTCATGCAAGGACCGGTTATATATTCTAGAAAAAATAAAATAATAATCTGCATGTGCTTTTTGTTTCACTAATCGACGGGGCACACTTCGTTATATGAATTAAATATGTATTCTGCTGATTAACTTCAATACTCAGTCAAGCGCTATTTTATAGTATTATATTATTTTTGTCAGCAATGTCCGCCCCATATGCCGTTGTTGCCATGCTTACCCAGTCTATTTAAACTTTAAAGAAGTTGGAGTTTCTTTGGAGTCATTTTGTACTTGTGTATCTGTTGATGAGATAATGGGCATAGGTTCTCATTGATACTTTGGGTATTAGGTAAACACTAAAATGAAGTAGACATGCTTCTATATTTTCTTTATAGATCTTTTTATATTCCAAGCGATTGATTCCTAAATAAGAGCTGGTTGTTCAGTTGATGGTAAATTTCATTTCAAGAAATTTGTTGTACAGTTAGCCTTTTCAAGTAATGTGCCTTATGTTCCATTGTCTTTGATGTCATGTATCTTTCCATGCAGGAACAAATTTCTGATGACATACCTATGCCAACCTATTTTCGTTTCCTTGCTTTGCTTGCCTTCAAGATTTTTGCAGATGAGAAGGTCACTTGACCTGTCCTTTCCATCACTTGTATTTGATAGATATGCTATTTTTGGCCCATCTCATGTTGCTGCAATTGAATTCAGGTAGATGTTGCCATATTGGAAGTGGGTCTAGGAGGGAAATTCGATGCAACAAATGTGGTATGAATAAGATACTTAGTTCGTAAAAGACATCTGTTATCGTATCCAGTCATGGATTCATTTCCTCCTTATTTTCACGTTCTCATGAAACTGGAGTTGTCCTCTAGGGATCTCTAATCAAGAATGTATGGTATTTCTTCAGGTCGAGAATCCGGTTGTTTGTGGTATAACTTCTCTTGGGTACGACCACATGGAAATTCTTGGTTAGTGCTTTCACTCATAAAACTTAGGTAACTGCCAAATATTGGTTGTTTTGGTCTGGAAGTTTGCAAGCTCTTGCTTGCAGTGGGAATCGTGAAAATATCATTGCAGGAGTTTCATAGAAGAAATGTAATGCTCTTGATCTGGGGTTGTAGGATATAGCAACAAGCAACTAAGCAAGGCTTCTATAAGTCAAAAAGAAAAGAGAAGAAACTGCCTGAACTAAAAAAAATGGAATTGAACTAAAACCTGCTTGAAGCAAGAGAAGAAATCATCATGCCAATTTCTGTATCTAACCATGCTGCAAAAGTACAGATCATTGGATTCAACATGCCTTCTTCTTGCTAGCTGAAGTAACTAAATATGAAATATCTAAACAAAATTTGCAAAACATGAGATTCTTTGTTCAACAAGATTTATTGTGTTTACTTCACTGAGTTGGAAGGTTAGACATAGAAGTTAGTTCGCCTCAGTTTTCGAATTTAGTTCATGGAGTTGCTTTAATCTGGTCAAGGCTAGCATTATAATGATGTGACTTTTTTTCTCCCTTATATTGGTGCACTGCTCATCGTTTTCATGTGCCAAATATCAGGACATACTCTTGGACTGATTGCTGGTGAGAAGGCTGGTATTTTCAAGGTATTAACTAAAACAAAGCCAGTGTATACTAATTAATAGTGTTATTTGAACTTGTAGTTCACAAAGAAAACCCGCCCCAATTGTTTATTTCATTCACTTCTCATCGCCTTTTGTGATCATTACCTTCTCTGATGCAGAAAGGCATTCCAGCCTTTACTGCACCGCAACCTGAAGAAGCCATGATTGTACTTGAAGAGAAGGCTTCCCAGCTTGAAGTGAGTTGAAATTTTCTGTCTTAATTAACCAAGTTGATCAATGAGGGTTCTTTACTTCTTTTTGGGAACACATCTAAAATGTGTGATGTCATCTTATTAAATGTAAAAACTTTTACTTCTGGGTGGAGGAGTTATGTTTGTCTTCTTAGCTTAAGTGATGTAATGTTTCCTGTGGCATAATGTAATGCCTGAAGTGAGAGCATGGCCATAGGTAGAAACTTACTATTGACTCTAAGCAAATATAGTGTAAGATGTAAGAAAACTTCGAAAAATTATTTCAAGTAAAACAATTTCGGTTTAACACCTCTAAATGCCATTTATGCCTGCCAATAATAATATTTTATGCTGTTAAGGCGCATGTACTTGGAGAATCAAGTCTTTCTAAACCAGATCTGTAAGTCTGGTGACACCATGTGACTAGACAAATATACATGAGTAAAGCTCACACATTATATCGTATAGGTACCTCTACAAGTTACAGCTCCACTGGATCCTAACATGCTGACTGGTTTGCAACTAGGACTTGAGGGTGAACACCAATATTTGAATGCTGGACTAGCAATTGCACTATGTTCGACTTGGCTTCAGAGGACTGGCAATGTTGGGATCAATTACCTGAACCAGACTGTAAGCTTTATCCATTGGAAATTTTTTATTACTGCGCCATAACATGTTAGCTTTTTACCTTTTCTTATTATGTTTGCTGTTTATTCGATATAGACCTCTCTACCTGATGAGTTTATTAAAGGTTTAGCAAGTGCTGCTCTCCAAGGACGTGCTCAAATTGTTCCTGATCAATTGCTTGAAAGTGATAGCTCAGAGGATCTTGTCTTTTATATGGATGGAGCCCATAGTCCAGAAAGTATGGAAGTATGTGCAAAATGGTTTTGCCTTGCAATTAAGGATGACTATAAATCTGGATTCAAAGCTTTGCGGGATTCAGGAAAGGTGAATAATCAAAGACAATACAGGAAAGATTCCACTCAGGTAATGTTCTCGAAGTACTTTCCTGCATCAGGACAGTCTTTTCGAGCTTCTATACTTGTATATTTGAAGGACAGTGAGTAGTTTAGGTCTTAATCCGAGCATCCTTGAAAATGATTCTTAGTGGGTCTACTCTATCTCCTAATAAATAAATTGCACTTTACAGCATGAAATGAATGGCTGTTAGTGCATTATGAAATGAATGATCCTCTATGAGGCTATTCTCATTGGTATCCATAAGAGAATATATTATGTAAGGCTATTGATGAGTAGTCTGAAAGAAGATTATTAATTTGTAAGTTCTGAAAAATATTGTGTCCCATTAGTGGCATACTGGCATTTAAAATCTCCTCAAAACAAAGATATTTAACTTGATTTGTACTCCCGGTTATGTTTTTTTCTTTCTTTCCATTGCTTCATTTGATGAGTTATGTGATACTGATTCTTTTATCCATTACCAAAACTGCAGATTTTGTTGTTCAATTGTATGTCTGTAAGAGACCCTCAATTGCTTCTGCCACGTTTGCTGAATGCCTGCGCTAGTCAAGGTACCAGTTCTGACGTAGAGTGATAGATTAGTGAAAAGGCTCTATAGATGTCAAGTTTTTTGTAAGCTCTGATTTTGGTATGCTGTCTGACGTCCTTTTCTGCCAGGACTTAATTTCCAAAGGGCCCTATTTGTACCAAACACATCTGTGTATTACAAAGTGGGCACTGGTGTGTCACCTCCCACAGACGCTCCAGTTGATTTGTCATGGCAGTTGACTCTTCAAAGATTATGGGAGAGCCTTGTTACTGTGGAAAAGGGTAAGTTTCCCTTTAATTCTGAAATATTTCTCATGTCAATGTGATATAAGATTATGCCAAGAAAGCCTCTTGCATCTTCATTCAACATAATATGTGCCAGGCATGAAAATTAATTTGCTAGCTTCAACAGAATGCTACTTCATGCTAGTTGAGGTACACGGTTTTAGGTTGACAAAATGCCTTAAATTTATCGAGGCAGCCATTCTTATTGCTTTCCCTCCAGTGTTTCTTTGTTATACCTAATCTATGGAATTTGGCAGATTCACATATTATGGGCTTCAATTAAAGCGAGTTTATTTTACAGAAGTTACAACCTTTAGCTTCACTTGTCATGGTTGAGTTTGTAGTCATGTTTTAATTGTAACTAGTATTATTGGCATGCGAATACTCGCGTTCTCGTTTTATTTATATGGTGAAGTATACGTAGTTTTTCAATATTTTTGGTTTTTATGATTTTTTTATTTTATTTTTGGTTTTTCCATAAATATTTTTTTTGTATAAATTGTAATGATCACAACTTTTGATCTAATAACTACATTGTATAACTATTTTCAAAGTTAAAATAGGGGAATTAATCAAAATCAACTTTTGATATTATAACTATTTTAAAATATTTTTATTTTAGATCAATACTAAATAGTACTCTAAAATAAGTGATAGTAAAAAAAAATTAGAAAATTGGTGTGAAAACTCCAAATGTGTTTAATTTTTAGATAGCTAGTAAGATATACTAATGTGAGAGATATAAGAGAGAAGAGATAAGGGAATGTCAAAATTGGGAAAATGGTGTCCCAACTACTTTCAATGTGTTTGCTTTTAATAGTAAGAGATACTAATGTGAGAGATATAAGAGAAGAGATTAGAGCAAAATTAATTAGATGGTCGAAATTAGGAAAATGGTGTCCCAACTCCTTTCAATGTGTTTGCTTTTAGATAGTAAAAGATACTAATGTGAGAGATATAAGAGAATAGATTAGTTAAAGTCAAAATTAATTAGATTGTCAAAATTAGGAAAATGGTGTCCCAACTCCTTTCAATGTGTTTGCTTAAGAGATACTAATGTGAGAGATATAAGAGAATAGATTAGAGAAAGTCAAAATTAATTAGATGGTCAAAATTAGGAAAATGGTGTTCCAACTCCTTTCAATGTGTTTGATTTTAGATAGTAAGAGATACTAATGTGAGAGATATAAGAGAATAGATTAGAGAAAGTCAAAATTAATTAGATGGTCAAAATTAGG
>JAYMSL010002857.1:0-13494 GCA_036897195.1 Plantago coronopus | reverse complement strand
TTAATTTCTTTTTTAATTTTTTTTTGAACATATTGTGGATAGTGTGTTAATACAATATGTTAGGACTAAGAAGTTGACTTCTTGGTTCCGGTATTAGATAGTGTGGATAGTGTGTTAATACAATATGTTCCGGTAGTTTTAATTGCCAAAATAGCCTTCTGCATAATAATATATTCCATTCTAGCTTCCTATCAAAACTAATTTCTTCTATAACCTTCTTTTTGCCACATAAGATGTAATGATGCCATGTGGATTTATTAATTACATAAATTTTTAAATAAATGAGAGTGATGAATTATATTCGTTAAGTGAAAGAATATACGTTTGTGATACAACCAGCTCTTATATGGAAAAGAAACAATTATCATATTATTTTATGATGAAAAATTCATATTCACCATGAACTAGTTACACTTACACCAAATGCTAAAAATTCCGACATTCTTAAATCTGAAACGTTTTCGTCGAACTCTATATTCAATATTTTATGGTGTCCTAATCAGTAATCACCCTATTAATTTTATTATCAGATTGAGTTGTATTTAACTTAACATCAGATTAGATTGTACTTTTAATCTCAACCCTTAAATTTAGTACTCCCTCCGTCCCACAAAACTTTACCCGTTAGGGTTAGCGCGTAGTTTAAGAACATGAGTTAAAGTAATGGAGTAAAAATGAAAAAGTAAGTAGGGTAGGTTACCTTCTGAGAATGTGTGGTGATAAAGAAGTGTATTGATGTTAAAATAATGTTTTAGTGTGTGGGGTAGCTTCCTTATTTCGTAATGGGTAAAGTTTTGTGGGACATCCAAAAATGGAAAGCGGGTAAAGTTTTGTGGGACGGAGGGAGTATGATTCAATCTCCACCACAAGATTAAGTACAATTGAATTACAACTAATATTCTAGACAAAACACGATTTTCCACCGTCTCTTTTCCCAGACAACACCGCCGTTTTCTCCGCTTCCATACCACGGCAACGGCACTGCTCTGCAGACTGCGATTCTTCCCTCTCCTCTTCACCACTGCTCTGTGATTCTTCCCTCTTCTCTCTTCTTTTGTCTTCTCTTTCTTCTTTTCCGTGCCAGATGCAAATCGCAATATACGGCTTCTTCAAGGTTCTGTAGAGGTAACGAGAACACTTCTTCATTCCTACTTTTCCAAGACTGTTTTTTCAACAAATACGGGTGGAGGTTGGTTGCCCCTTATGGTACTTAGGTATATTGACCCATCGGCTGAAATGTGATTGGAATTGGAAAGAATTGTTATTCAAGCTCATCAAATTTCTAGGAGATTTAAAGGAGAGCAAGTCTACATTCCGCGGATGATTCTATAGCTCAGGTGCTACCAAGTTTCCGATAATGTTCCAGCGACGATATTTCCCGATCTTTGATTTTTATGCTATGACTAACTATTAAAAATCAGGGACAATCTCTTACTCATGCGTGGGATTATATTTTCTCAATCCCGTGTTTAGTAACGGTCAGATCTATGTAGCTATCTCTAAAGTGACTAACAAGAAAGGACTTAAATTACTGATCCTGGATGAAGAAGGTCAACCAACCTATAAAACAATCAATGTGGTTACAAGGAAGTGCTCAATAATATGTGAGGTACTTATATCTCTAACTTGAACATCAGAAGCTTTTGTCCCTTTAATATTCTTTTAAATTCCTATTTAGTTATCTATCATTATAAACTATCTATTAAAGAATTAGGTGTTGGTACACGAGTTTATTGATATCATTATGTTGGAAGTACACTTTAATGTAACAAGACGACTCTTTTGACGTTTGAACACTTACTCATATATTTTTTTTTTGAAGCAGCAAAACGAGGATCAATAATGGTTCTAAATTTCCCCCCGAAATGACTCGAACCCTTGACATAGTTAGGGGGAAAGTATATTACCAACTGAGCTGCACTTCGTTGTCTCTTTTTATTCCTGTTATTTTATGTCACTCTTTATATTTTATTAAAGCCAAAATTATGTCGTGGCAACGCCACGGGTTATATCTAGTTTGTCATTAAAAAAGAAAATTGTCACAAGACTACATACGCGAGGACAACCAGTACGATCTCGTCGAAGAACACACTGAGCCCGAATGTATGCCACTAGGGCTTTCTCGGTCCAGACTAGCTCGGCTGTATGTGACTAGCTAAGTCCATTAGGTGAAGAGCAGCTTAATTGGCCCAAACCTTGGCCCAAACGACAACAATTTCCTCGGGAAAACAGTTACTTAAATACTTAAATAGAGAAGTCTTGAGAAAATCTTGAGTCGCATATCAAGCTCTATTATTTTCAATTTAAATTCAGCCCAGTTTAAATCAGATCAATTCAGTCGAAATTTATACTTCACTTTAATTTAGTTAAAAAATTCTCAATTGAAAACAGAGTCTGACAATAATTTTTTGTCATACATTATGCGTAAGAGTAAGACCAAAGTTAAATTATGTGACATATAATAAACCAAGAGGTTGATAACTATACTATATAAACTTCTACAAAAGAGAAATGCAGCCACATGCATGTGATCATGAAGACATCTTGCCTAATTTCAAACTAATTAAGTGTAGCCTAATTAGATGACATTGTCCTTCAAAGTCATCTTTTGCCTAATTTCAAATTAACAAGTGTTTCTATGGAATATGAAATCCGCGCCCCCTTAATTTTATCGTAAGTTATAAATCGAACAATATGATACTACAACTTTATATTAGCTCCGTTTTGTGATCTTTTACAACATTCTAACACGACGAAATGATAGTCAATTTATTCCACGTTACATTTTGCATTGCATGAATAGTTTAAAACAAATAATGGTTTACACACTTAAAAAATAAATAAACAAATAATATTGTAGATATTATGACCATAACTCCATCACTAGGATATGTCACACATTAAATTACTAGTGGCTACCTCCGCCATGTCCATGGGAAGTTTCAGGTTCACAATCGGCTGCGGCGGCTGGAATCATGACCGGCTTCTTCTTCTTCTTGGCCAAACAGAACAACCCAACCGCGAGGAATGCAAGGAAGAATACTCCTCCTAGGGAAGCACACACCGCGATGATTGTAGTGTGGTTGTTTCCACCCCCACCTCCATTTGGCGGAGTGATTGACGGTGGCGAAAATGGAGAGAGTCCGGGACCATTAGGTGCAGGTGGTGAGAATGGTGAGTAAGGTGATGGAGCATTTGGTGCGTATGGGTAATTAGGTGGATATCCTGGAGCGTTTGGATAAGTTGACGGTGGAATACTGTTTGGTGTTTTTGGCGGATAAGCTGATGGTTTTGGTGGAGAAGCAGAAGTTGTTGGTGGATAAGCTGATGGTTTTGGTGGAGAGGATGAAGTTGTCGGTGATGGAGGAGAAGCAGAACTATTTGGTGGATAAGCTGACGGCTTTGGTGGAGATGATCCGGTCGTTGGTGATGGCGGAGAAGCAGAAGCATTTGGTGGAGAGGCCGATTTTGATGGTGGAGAAGCTGATGGTTTTGGTGGACTGGTAGACATTGTTGGTGGAGAAGCAGACTTTGAGGGTGGAGATGCGACAATGGGTGACGGTGGAGGTGGGGGAGGGGGGCATGCCGGTGGCGGTGGAGGAGGAGGGCATGCCGGCGGTGGTGGAGGCGGAGGGCACGGTGAAGGTGGTGGAGGTGAAGAGTAAGGGTAAGTAGCCATCTTAATGCTTCTCAAAGCAGGCATTTTGCTTGAGCACAAGTGATTAACTAGTACAAAACTAAAGAGCTTAATTAAGCTAATCACTTGTGAGATTAGAGTTTGTTTGTGATGAGTGATGTGACCAATGAACATGAAATAGGCCTATATATAGAAGTTTGACAAGCAATTTCTTGAAAGTGGATTTAACCAAAATTACAAGGGATTCCTTTTTGGTTCATATAACTTGCATTAATTTGATTTAGCTGGACCACTACTAGTCTGTATTTTTTATATTTTGCACATTTAAAAGTCGTGTGACAGCCTAATTTTTAATCATAATCTCAAGTGGATTTAACTAATTTTAAGTAAATAAAATACTATGATCTGTTTAGTCAGAAATTTATCAATTATTCAACGGAAACTTTGCCTCGAGCTCCGACCCATACAGCTCGAGTTCATAATCTAAGTGCAATAGGGTTTTAAATCAGATGATAACTTTTAAAAATCTGATACAAAAATGTTGGTCTTGGCCTTATTATACACGTTAGCAATTAATGACGTAGATAGTGTCTATTAGAATATGTTAACATGGTGATTTCCATACAAGTAGTTGTTTGTTAAGTGAGAACACGTAAATTAGAGTTTTCAAACCCAAGGGCAGACCAAGATTAAGAGTTGGAGGAGTTGGGTTACATATAACTGGTTTTTTCAAGAGTTCGGAGAGTGTGTGTGTTGGGGGTGGGGGAAGTTTGAAAAATCATAAATATTACTTATCTTTCTCAAATCGAGACTCATTCGAAGGAACAAATCTACATATTTGTTTTCCTCTCTAAAATTCTATTGATCAACCGTAGCTAATTACAATTTACAAGTCCAAATATATATGCTAGCCTTTTGATAGAAAATTGTCCAATTGTAATTTCATACTCTACCTTGTGGCACACTCATTTTCTCATTCTTGTCTTCGAAATGTTGGCAATGTATTAATCCGTTAAGCTTCGGTACATAATTCCTTGTAAAATCCTTTGGAACAATCTTATTAACCTCCCTCAAAGGACTTATCATAAATCAACTCCATTGCTCATTAGCACTTAACAATAGATTAGGCCTTGCAATTGGATCAATTCGACCTGATTTATACCAATCTCCGCAGTTAAGGCTTGTATGGAAGAAATCCTTAGAGTACTCAGATGATTAGTTGAAAGTTCGCACCGAATTCAGTTCAACCGGATCAAATCAAATTCTCATCCATCCTCACCCAACACCCTTATTGGGCAGTACTCGTTCCAATCTAATCTGATTATGATGGTTTGGCCACTTGCTTGGACTTGGTAGCTTTTGTTTTGATCCGAGATGGACTAGATTACTATTTGAAAAACATTAGTAAGTTCGTAAAATTACGAAAACATTATGCATTTTCCCAACAACATCATCATAAATTAGATGTGTCTCAATGTATACAATTATTGTTAACAGGGACAACCACTTGAGCACATAACTAAATCATCGAATTTACTTCTATCCGAAATCAATACCACAAAAACATAAAAAGAAAAAGAAATTAATCGAAATAGTATCGTGAAACTAGAATCGAAAGGTAAACCTCTTTGCCATTTGGCAAGATTGTATACGTATTTAACTAGAAATTGTTTTCCTAGTAGTAATTGCAAACAAGTCCACATAAAACGTGAAATACAAAAACACTCCACCTTCAAATTGTTCATTATTTTTGTGAACTTGCTTGCTTCTCCAGGTTTCAGGGTTCGAATTCAACAATCCATTGATTGATTCAATCAGCTAAAAAGCAAAGAAAATCCCATTCATTGATTAATCCAATCTCCATTACTATGCCTCCAATAAATCCAGCATCGAAATCGCTAGCGCGATTGCTCTTCAATCGCAGCCGGAGCTACAATCAGATTCGATGTTTTGGTGCTCATTCCGCCACCACTGTACTCCCGTCAGCTGCCTCAGATAAAGTGATCTCCGATGGTTACCGGCTTTACAGCCCTTCAAGAAATTATGGCTGTTTTTCGAATCAGAAAAGGACCTTTTTGGGATGCGGCGATGGCGAACAGGGGAGTATGCTGTCCAAGGTTTATGAAGAAAGGCGCGTTTTGGGGTTAGTTTTGATCTGTATTTGATTGTTTGAGTTTTGGTATTTGAAAGTTTTGATTTTGAGCTTAATTTGATATGTTCGTTATTGTGTTGTTTAAAGGTTCGGTTTTGAGCATTGCTAGTGTGTTTCATTTGCTTTGTTTGTTGTTCGGTTATTCGGAAGTTTCGATTTTGAGTATTCTTAGTTTGTTCAATTTGCTTTGTTTGTTATTGTGTCATTCACAAGTTTCGATTTTGAGCATTGTTAATGTGTTTAATATGCTTTCTTTGTTGTTCTGTTATTCGAGAATTTCGATTTTGAGCATTGGTAATGTGTTTAATATGCTTTGTTTGTTGTTCTGTTATTCACAGGTTTTGATTTTGAGCTTCTTAGTGTGTTTGATTTGCTTTGTTAGTTATTTCTGTTATTTGCAAGATTTGGTTTTGAGAATTTCTAGTGTGTTTAATTTGTTGGATGACAAAGATTTGGATGGTGGGTGTTTGATTAATAGGTATTCACCTGAACAATTGTTCAATGTGGTAGCTGCTGTGGACATGTATCAAGATTTCCTTCCCTGGTGTCAGCGGTCTGAGATAATGCGGCGTAATCCTGATGGAACTTTAGATGCTGAGCTTGAAATCGGGTTTAAGTTCTTCGTTGAAAGTTATGTATCTCATGTGGAGCTTCACAAGCCGAAATCTATCAAGGTCTGCTTCTCGGTCTAGTCTTGTTTTATGCGCTTGTTTTGATGTCAGTTGTACTCTCCTGGTGCGATATAGTGGTTACTAACTGGCTTATGCATGATGATGGTATAGTGTTTAAAGAGATGGGAGATATTTTAGTATTGGTTTGGTTGTCATTTTATCGATGGTAAAGTTGTATAGGTGTATTGCATCTTTCTCAAAACAATCCTAGACACCTTCTATTTGAACCCAGTCTCTCCTTAGGTCTAGGGAACTTCAATCTCCAACCTCACTGACCTCGTGAGGTCGTGATCATGCTCAATATCTTAACGTGTGCATGTCCTGGACAATCTACCTTTTGATGTTGCTGAAACGTCAAGGTTGATATCACATAGTATGACTCAGGAGATCTAGTATCTTTATTGACTGTTAGATAGTCTCGACTCTCGAGGATTGCCTGAGGTTTATTGTGTAACTCATAGTCTGTCTTGGTATATGGAGATAATGTGGTAAGACATGCAAATAGCAATTGTGTCAGATTAGAGACCACAAATCACCATGTGGGATGAAACGAAACATGGATTAAAGGCAATTTGCCTTCCATTCAACCTCTTAACAGGCAATTGCCGAATGAATAGCTTATTTAACGGAAAATGACTATCTTCATTCTTCAGTGTGGAATGAAGGCAAAAAATTGTTCCTCACTCATACCATGAAATAATTAGTATTCCATCTAAATCAATCTATCAGTAGTTTGACAATATTTTCTTGGAAGCCCTGTAAGATTTCTTTTTGTAAAAGGACTCTACTAGCTTATATGGGCATATACGCTTACTATAATACTCAAGCTGATCCAACCCACCAAAGAAGATATCTGGTGCTAAAATGAGTTTATGTATTAAGGGTGCCTTTTATCCACGTGACTATAGTTATGACTTATGACATATACCACATATGAGTTTGAAGCATTAATGATGTCTCTAATCCATGTGACTGCAGTTATTGATGTATGAGTTTGAAATTTTAAGTGATAATTGTATGTAACACATGAGGCTCCTCTACCTCTATTAGCACAAGGATAGGACAAATACCATGATTAAGTAAAATTTGACAGTTGGCATCATATATGAAGAGATTAGGCTTTTAGTTGTGTTATTGAGGTTTGAGAAGGCCATATTGTTTTCCAGCCCAGCTGTTATTGACTATACTTGGTTGTGATTACTCTGAACTGTATGATGCCCTTGTTGTGCACTTTCATCTGAATCTCTTTATATCTTCTGTGTGCTACACACTTGATGCTTCTTTATTCTTTGGTTCCATTACATGGAATCTGTGATGGATGTATAATGTTTTTATCAATTGAATGCCAAAGATTTACGTATGTGTTACTGAATCTCTACACTGCATATTGACTTCTTTTCCTCATTTTCCAGACAACTTCATCCCAGAGCACCCTATTTGATCATTTGATTAATGAATGGGAATTTAATCCTGGCCCAGTTCCGGGGTCCTGCAACCTCTATTTCTTGGTAGATTTCAAGTTCCAGTCACCAATTTATCACCAGGTATGTCTCTTATATATACAAGTTCATTACTATATTCTTTAAGCTCCTGTTACCTCTAGCCTCTAGGTAAATTAAATAGGTTTTAACAGTAAATTTATTATCCGTGTATTTGGTGGTATGAGTTGTATGACACATCTGTGCCCTGGCTGTATAACTTTCATATTCTGAACGTAACTTTCTAAAGCTATACAAGCATAGTTACTGTTTCTGAAATCTGAATGTAATTTCCTCGCGTCTGCTTTCCTGAAATTTTAGTACTTATGAAAAACTTTATCATGCCCTTTTGTTAAGATAACTAGATTTACTCCAAGGAGTAGTAAAGTAGTTGTTATAGAATGTGACATGATGAAGAATTGACTATTGCGATCTAATGTAATCTTTTTTGGGGTCTAAATTACAGGTCGCAAATATGTTCTTCAAGGAAGTTGTGTCTCGACTAGTAGGTTCATTTGATGAAAGATGCCGACTGATATATGGACCTGCAGTACCATTGGAGGGGAAAAAGTACGAGCAAAGTGCATAAATAGTTGCATTTACGATCTTTTGAACCCAGTGCCATTTTCAACTCCTGTTCTCATACTTATAAGTGCTCCTCTGATAGATAAAAAGGTAGTATGAAGTATTAACTGCAGGAAACTGGAGTTTTTGGCTCCCCTTTGTAGTTTTTTTAAAACCAGTTAGATCATTCCACATTATGATCTTGAAAGAGTATAACGCCTTCCTGAAAGTAGAAATAGATTCGAGTTTGGAATTGTGCACGGCTGTATCTAATATCTACTGTTGATTATAAGTATCAGGTCACCATTCTTGGTAAGATTCACTACACGCTTCTCTCTTTGGCACAAGGTCATTTCGAATGTGTGTTTTGTGTTCTTGATTAAGGGATTGAGCAAGATCTAAACACCAGATTCTTGGAGTAAAGCACAACATTCGCACTATGCATTTAAACGAATTTGAACAGCATATGATAGAATCATGTATGATCGACAAGCAAAGCTAACACACGAACGATTATTAACCACGACCAGCATGCCCTGCGCGAGCTAATCTTACTCTGCTTTAGGTAACGCTTTTGCAGAGCTCACGCGTTTAGTTCCAATAGATTCAAATTCATTGAAGTTAAACCCTTATTTCGAATCGAATCTTCAATGCTCGTTCAGTTTATTTTTTCAACTCGCGACGAATTCTTGTGCCGAAAAAATTGTGCAACTAAAGCTTAATCGTGCATTCAAATTAAGCATGGAATAGAAATTGATCAAATACTAGTAAAATTAACTCACACAATATCAATATGGCATGAAAGTATACATAAATAATTAAACTTTGAATTTCATTTCATGCAAGACAAAGGAAGAAATGTCCATAAATCGAATGTATGACTTCATGCACAATGGATTTGAGGATACACATGCTCAATAATATTGAAAGAAGAGAAAAAAAAAGAAGGGAAAAGTACAACAACAATTGACATCTTTTATACACAACTTCACACCACTCTCATTTTTCACACCACATTTTTAAAATAATTTGAAAATCAAATGAAAAGAACCATTTACGATCGACAATCCAAAGTGAACATGTCGAATAGTGCCTAGTAGTCACGTCCACCATGGCCACCTCTGCCAGCCTGTCCACCACCACGACCATGTTCAGGCTCACACTCAGCTGCCGGGATCATAACTGGCTTCTTCTTCTTCTTGGCCAAGCAAAACAATCCCACGGCAAGGAATGCTAGGAAGAACACCCCTCCTAAGGAAGCACACACTGCAATAATCGTGGTGTGGTTGTTTCCACCACCACCGCCGTTGGGAGTTGGTGGAGTGATCATAGGTGGTGTAAATGGCGATGGTGTCATTGGAGTGAATGGAGTTGTTGGAGTGTTGGGTGTTGGATAACTTGGAGGAAAAGCGTGAGGTGTCTGTGGCGGATAAGCCGGTATTGTTGGCGTGTTAGGTGTAGTCGGTGGATAGGCTGGTGTCATCGGTGTTTTCGGTGGATATGCTGGTATCGTTGGTGTAGCTGGTGTTTTGGGAGGATAGGCGGGTGTTGTTGGTGTTTGTGGTGTTTGTGGTGGATAGGCAGGTGCTATTGGCGGTTTTGGTGGATAAGTTGGCGGTTTTGGTGGATACGCGACTGGTGCAGGTGGCGGCGGCGGTTGTGGAGTAGGTGGTGGAGGAGAGGTATACTTGTAATCCACCCGCTTAACACTTCTAAGAGCAGGCATATTGATTTCCCAAAGATGTGATTAACTAGGAGGAAAAGGTTAATCACTAGTCACTAATAGAGTTTATGTGTTTGAATTGTGTTCTTCTTCTTAATGAATGAATTTGGTCTATATATAAGATTAACAACCACTAAAGCACTTTAAAGTTGAGTTGGTAATGTGCCTACTAAACCAGGTATGTTTTTCGTTATTTTAATACAACTCTTATAAACCATTCTCTCATAATCCTTATAGACATTCTCGATCTACATTACATCTTTAATTACGAACATTACACGACAAATCTAAATTCATACTTCGTATGTTTGATATTCACACATTACATATACTAAATATGAAGTGAGATTTTCAAGTAAGAACGATGATATTTATCTGTATTAAGATCTCGATTTAACATTTATCATTAATTTAACGATATAATAAACTAAAATCCATCTAATATATGGCTGCGCTGACAGTAGCAGCCCATGATCCAAGACTAATTTAGTGGAGTAGTAACATTATTATGCAATCAAGTTCAACAACTCCTGGCATTTGTCTGCTTGGATTTTTCACTGTCCAAATTAACTCACGACATGTCATAACTTATTTTTTCATTAGTACAGCTGTTAATCAAACTTAATTGTGTAATTTAGACTGGTCCCAATCGTCGCGGCCGCGACACAGCCGCGACACAAAAATGCTCTCCGATAGGGAGTCACGGCGACAATCAATTTGGGGCTGATTTCTATAGTTTGAGGGTTGAAAACGAAGCGTATTCAACCAAATGTTTTTTTTTTCATAGTTATAAGTTAGATGTATGAAACTCCAAGGTTAACCATCTTTAATTCTTTACCAGAACTTCTAACATTTACTTCTGAAATGGCTCGAACTCCTGATTAATTAGTTGGAAGAAAAATGTCTTACCAACTAAGATACACTCCGTTTTCGTCAATTAAAATTGTTAATTGGAATTCTAGAAAAGAAAATCCAAGAGTAAATGGACATATACATTTTTTTAAGTTCTATATAAACAGAGCAATCAAAATCATTTGGCAAAACGAAACCGAAACTCATAAACGTTCTAGTTACAACTTACGAGTATAGACGTAACACGTATTGATCCAAATGTACACCCCTGACCCATATTTAAAATCCGTCGATCATTATTCATCAATGTTATCAATCTATAATAGTTTTGTATATGTTTTCAAATTTTAAACGACCTGTATCATTGTTTGTTATCGTGTATCAGGATTTGTACTTATGTTTTTTTTTTAAAGTCCACTTATCAAAACATTTACTATATAATTTTGTTAAATATATTTTATTATTATAATTTAAGAGAAATTTATTTTTTCCCCCTAAAACTATTACCCGTTTTTTAAGTTACCCCAACATCTTTTTTCTTTAATCAATCGCCCCCATATTCTTTTCAAAATTCTCAGTTTGTACTAAGGTTTGACAGACGTTAAGTTTCTGCCGTTAGCGTGTGAAACACACGCGCTAACGCACTGGCGAATTAAAAAGCACGAATTGGATACCTGGGTTCGCACCGTAACCTTTTTTATAATGTTTCAAGTTACCCCATAACCTTATAATAAATACACACCCGCTACCATTACCTTTGTAACAAAATTGTATAAAGATCGATTCTTTTATGATGGATCATTTATCTAACTATACTATATGATTTTATCCATTTCAGGAAACAATTTTTAATCTCATAAACCCCTTTTTTTTTAACAACAAAAATACTCACTCTGTTTGTGGATAATAATTTGTATTATCTTTATTGATCAAGTTGATGAAAAGAAAGAAGAATTGTTGATTCATAAGAGTTTTATGAAGAAAAAAAATTGAGAATAAAATATAAGATCTTGTTGGATTTCATTTAAAAGAAGATGTACAAGTAGTTTTGTTTCAACAAATGCTCTGATGGTTTAGTAAGTACTTTTATGGAATCCAAATTTTATGTGCTATATTTGATATTGTAGCATGGAAAGAATCATTGAGTCAAAAGGGTGAAAACGGTTAATTTATGGAGCTAGGAAAATGTATTTAGGTCTAGGGTCCGAAGTCAAAAGGTTGGAAACTGTTCTATAACTCGTCCCCCACTCCCTCTTCACCGAGAGAGCCGGCTGAGAATGTGAAAGTGTTTTTTGACATCTGCATCAACCGCCAATATATTGGCCGGATTGATATGGAGCTCTTTTACAAAGTCGTTCCGTCACGGCAGAAAACTTCTGTGCTCTCTGCACGGGTGAATATGGCTTCAGTCCGAGCGGCAGTGGTTTGTAATGTACCTCTGCAATGGAGAAAAACATCGCTCCAGAATTCCAATATGTCAAGTTGAACTATATTACCATAACAGGTGGACCAAAGTGTTAAAGATTGAAGTAAATCTTTTGGGTTACTATGTTTGGGAATATAAGGGTTTTGGAAAACGTGTTTGGGCAAAAAAACATGTTTTTGGGCGTGCAATCCACACTCCACGCGCCTAACAGACGGTATGGTAACGTCTGTCAAACCTTAGTGCAAACTGAAAATTTTGAAAAGAATATGGGGCGATTGATAAAAAAACGATGTTGTGGTAACTTTAAAAACGGGTAATAGTTTTAGGGGAATTTTTTTTCTCTAATTTAACTGTAATTTATAGTGAAATTCGAAAACTATTAACATATGCTTTGGGAATGAGGGAGTATATAGAAAGTACATCATTATTTTTGTAAACGTTTACCATAGTATATTTTGAATATACTTTCTCAATGATCCATCTTTTCCGCGAGATGACAACATGATATAGCTCGGGATGTCAGTAGCCCCATAAACACAGAACTTGAATGTATCTTGCGAAATAGGAACGGGAGCAAATTGATCAGTAGTTTTAAAAATCACATTTCCCTGTATTAGTGAATATGGAGTCTCCGCAGAGCAATCCACCGTTCACATTCACACATTTCTGATTGACACTTTCTCGAGTAACTTCAATCGTGTCGTTCCTTTTCTCGAGCATCTTCTCTCAGGATAATTCATAAAGGGCCACTCCAATTTGAGTTTTTATATCAATTGTCGCATCTCCGCGATTTTAACTGCACGTATTCTGTCAACCGTGTCTTTTTTTTCCCTTCAAGATTTTTTGACCCATTTTGTCGTAGATTTCAGATTTGATTCGAGCTTTTGCATCTTCTTTTTCAAGAGAATTCATAAAGGGACACTGAGTTTTTCTATCAATTGTTG
The DNA here is from genome assembly GCA_036897195.1 of Plantago coronopus. Lineage (NCBI taxonomy): Eukaryota > Viridiplantae > Streptophyta > Magnoliopsida > Lamiales > Plantaginaceae > Plantago > Plantago coronopus. Next base: position 47 of record JAYMSL010002857.1, on the reverse strand, counting down.
CATTTCCGCCATGTTAATGTAATTCGACTGAAATTTGGAGTTAAATA
>JAYMSL010002856.1:0-13496 GCA_036897195.1 Plantago coronopus | reverse complement strand
AGGAAGCTCTATCACCTCAGGCTGTGTGAATCAGGCTGAGAGAGTAAATCCGCTGCACTATATCTCTGATTGGAAGGTCTACACTATCTGCAATTAACAGTTGCGCTTAGTTTTTGAAAGTCCATTCACCCCCCCTCTGGACTTTCTCATCCCCTTCCAGGGACCAACATATAGTCTGTTGAATACTCGTGACGATCCGCTAGTAATGAAACGATTTGCAAAGCGAGTTTGGAACAAGTCAGTTCCTTCAAAGGTGTGCGCATTTGTGTGGAAAGCATTACAAAATAAGATACCTTCAAAGGTAAACCTGGAGAGAAGAGGAGTTTTTCTAGGGAGTGGGAATCTGAATTGCAAAAATTGTGAAGGAATACCTGAAAGCACGTGGTATATATTTGGAGAGTATGAAGGCCAATATAGTGTGGGAGCTGGTTTTTCAATGGTTGAAGAAACCAAGGGAGTATTCTCAGAGTTTAGAAGAGAGCTTTGAATCGCTAGGGAGAGTTTTCAGCAATCAGGAAAAACAAATTGGGTATGCTATTTGGTTTTGTTCCATATGGCATATTTGGTTAGCAAGGAATGCAAGTGTTTACAATAATGTGGAGCAAAATCACTGGAGGATATTCGATCAGATACAATTACAAAGCTGGTGGTGGCTTTCGGGGAGGAGCAAATTGAATAAAACATCTACTTATGTAGATTGGGTTCAGGAACCACTGAGAACTATTAACAGGAACTAAATGCATTTTGAATAGGTTAGGGAAGAAGATAAAGTTCGGTGATGGTGATGGTGATGTGTGAGTTTTTGGAAGGCAATGTAGCACGACAGTCAATAAGGAGCCATGTGAAGGTTGCAGGCTGGCATCGTATGGGTCACGGGAATTGCAGGGAGCCGAGACAAGGATGTCTGCTGGTCAGACACATGCTTTGGATTTGCAGAGATATGGAGGCTTGACCAAAGTATCCTTTGTTTGTTATTATCTTAATGAAATTTCCCTGTCAGGCCTACTTTGTCTGATTTTAAGAAGCCTACTTTGCTTCAAGTATCCTTTGTTTTTTTATTTCTTTTTAATTCATTCTTAAGTCCTACTTTGCCTACTTGTGAGAAGCCTACTTTGCTTCTGTTATGATGTGACTTGGTTATATCTATGGATTCGGAATATATAGGTGTCTTCGTGTTCGGTAAAGATCTATGATCATATCTTTTAATTGCTTGCCACTTACTCCCTCGTGAGTATAGGGTGTAGGAGATTGACCAGTATAGATCGAAGCCGAAACAGTGAAGGTCTATGATCACATCTTTAAATTGCTTGCCACTTACTCCTTCGTGAGTATAGGGTGTAGGAGGTGGATTATTATAGACTAGAGCTGTAACAGTGAAGGTCTATGATCACATCTTTAAATTTCTTGCCACTTATTCCTTCGTGAGTATAGGGTGTAGGAGATTGACAAAGATAGACCAAAGCTGGTATCGTGAAGGTTTATGATCACATCTTTAAATTGCTTGCCACTTACTCCTTCGTGAGTAAAGGGTGTAGGAGGTTGACAAATATAAACCCGAACGAGCATGAATTGATGGTATGAACTGGTTTCGAGTTCCTTTTTTCAGTGATGTTGAAAGGAATACCGATCTAGTATTCTATGAATTGACGGAGGTTTGATGGTTATATAGTCAGTTTCACATACCTGGAGTATATTAAGATGGGGAATTTGGTTTCTTCGTGTGGTTTTCTACTCCAAGGAGGCCAATTGAGCTTTGTCAAATCATGGGACAGTGAGCTTTAATACATGGTGGGGTTTTGTCCTCAGTTGCAGATTAGTGGTTATGAGTTAGTAGGATACACAGCAAGTTTGATCAGATTAATGCAGAATTAGCTCTGCAACATCTTGTAAATTATAAGCATCATTGGTTGTAGAGCCTTTGTGCACATCTCTTGCACAAGTGTAAACTTTCGGGAAATTTTCCCTCTTGATATATATTTAATTTTGCCGTTTCAAAAAAAAAAAAAAAAGTTCGGGTGGCTGGCCTTATTCATTAAAAATAAGTATAAACAAAAATAAATTGTTAATTAATGAGTATTGACAAATCTTATTGAGTCGATCTGGACTCAACTTGTTTATCCTATCTAGCGAGTCGAGCTCTTGTCAAGGTTCAACTCGCGTAATAGCTCTAACTACTATTATTCCTCATGGGGAGATCATTCTTGCCACGAGATTTTGAACACTCCTCTTTACCAGTTTCCGTCTTGTCAAGACAAGTCAATTAAGAGACTAAACTCCAATAATTTTAACATATGTAAAAAAGACAAGACGGTAGTTTGGCATAGAGCTTGCTACTTGGTTAGGCGGCTTAATTTGGTCGAGCACACATTTTTTGTGTTTGAAGTTTTTCCTCCCGACACTGTACCTTCACCCTTGATAATTGAACGTAAGTTAGACAGTGAAGGACCTAATTCGATGTGAAATAATTATCACTACTATTAGTTAAACATAAGACTGATGATTCGCGAGTTTTAGTATTTTTGAGTTTTTAAACCATTAATATAAATTAAAAAAAAGCTTTTGTTACCGAGTGATAAACTGATGCATCCTTGATTTAATATATTACATTTCATTATAACTCCGAAATAGGTGATTATTTACTGGTATTTCAGTATTGAAGATTCATCACCAAGAAGCAGCTCAAAATTGGGAAAGAATCTCCGGTTTGTTGAATCATCGATTCATGGAAGTGATGGAATCAATCCAAATCAGGTATTGAATAGTCTGTGGCGGTGGCTCCGCCGTGGACCATGGCGGTGCCGACTGATAATTACTCCACTAGCTAAACCTTTCCGTGTTTAATCCGCAACTCACATTCAAATCCATGACGTCACCTCAATGAGCTCACCTCGTTTGTCATTTACAGACGGCTGCACGTCACCGAAACCATGGATCTGACGTCATCTACGTGCTCCGCGTTGACGCCAGCAAGCCGAAGAAGAGAGAGATACATTGACGTATGGCTTCCTCGGACAGGTAGTTTGAAGTTGATAAAAAATTGGGGGAAAATTAGGGCTAGTTATTTTTAATTTTCGATTAGTTTATCAATTTGCTGCACTTAGCTTCCTCTTATTTATACATCTGTAGCCATTATGATTTAGCACACAATTCAAATGCAGACTGATTAAAGGCATCTCTGACCCATAGCACAGGTAGGTGATCCGTTCTATTTCTGCCTTTTTTGTTCTGTCATTTTCACTGCTTAATTGTTCAGATTTTGTTCACACAATTCACATTGTGGCTTTTGTTCTCTTGCTAGTAGTTTCTTGCTGATTTAAGGACTGGGATTCATTGTAAAATGTAAATGATAAATGGTGTGTGGTTGGTTGCATTTTACTTAAATCTATATGCTGTATGCGGTACTCGATCAATTGTTAAAACTTAAACTACTTCCCTGCGCAGAGTGTAACATTTGGTTTCGAGCACATAGATTAAGGTATATAGGTCAATGTATTAGTAATAAATTGGATTTACGGTATGTGGTCTCAAATGTCCGAGTTTGTGTGTGTACATTTGTATTGAATGGGAGGAGTACGGTACATTTGGTGTGGGACAGAGGGAGTACATATATACGTAGGTAGGTGCTTAGTTTACTTCGGTTATTTGTATACGTATTCGGTATTCTAGCATTGTGAGACTCTAAATTAGTGGTTAAAAAGCAAATAGATACTCTACTGGTTCTTGCTTTGCAAGTCTTTGTTTGGACATGTAAGTCAAGGTTCAGAATCTTATATATTTAGTGCACTTCCAATTACAGATTTCACCAAGTTATATCCCCCCTTGTTATACTCAGTTCATGAGCTTTCTTGTCTGGAGTTCGGAATTCAATTACTCATTCATTTTTTTTAAACGGCAAATTCTAACTTCCCCGCTCCTACACTACTCCTTCACCAATTTATAACTCCAAATTACTCATTCATTAGTAGATGGTATCATGGCAATGGCTGGAAAAAGTCTTAAAGAGGTAGCATATCTTTAAACTGTATAGCTGAATTTGCATGCCCTTTTTCCTTATGCAGCATACTTGGACAAACTTGCTCTCAGTAGGCATATTCATTTATTGTCGAAACACATAGTATAATGTGTATCATCGTGTATTAATATGACCAAGCCTATGTTTGTCGGATTTGCATCATGGTACTTCTGTTCTCTGTTTAGTGATATTCTTGTCCTATATGCCTTACTTATATGTATTCCTACGTATTATATTTTGTTTATGATCGAAGACAACATTAACTATGAGGATAGCTCTGACTTCTTTCTCCTAAAACTCTGAATTCTCAGGGCAATGTAGGAAACCAGAAGGGCAGTTTCTAAAGATCCACTGGTCGTCCCTATTTGCTTATTTCCTGCTGCTCCTGATATTTAGGATTTCTTGAAGTAGTAAAAAAATACAATATTTAGCAACATCAAGGCAAGGTTCAATGGACACGAAGCTCATTAGTGGAATCCAATTCAAAAACCTTCCAAGTAGTTACATCCGCCCAGAATCCGAGAGGCCAAGACTGTTCGAAGTTTCCGAGTGTGACAATGTTCCTATCATTGATTTGTCATGTAGAGATAGAAGCTTAATAGCGAAACAGATTGGTGATGCCTGTCGAGATTACGGCTTCTTCCAGGTTTTTACTGATATTTACTTTGTTTTATTATTTTTCAGATGTCTTGACAGCTTATACATATGTAATACTATCGAAGTTGTATTGACTTTGCAATTTTCAAATATATGCTAAAAGGTGATTAATCACGGAGTGCCGAAGGAAGTTGTCGAGAGAATTCAAGAGGTGGCTCATGAATTCTTTAAATTACCCGTGGAAGAGAAGATGAAGTTGTACTCTGATGACCCTTCCAAGACTATGCGACTATCGACAAGCTTTAATATCCGAAAGGAGACTGTTCATAATTGGAGGGATTATCTCAGGCTTCACTGTTATCCATTGGAGAAATATGTGCCCGAGTGGCCTTCTGTTCCATCTTCTTTCAAGTAAGCATACTGATGGCCCTTACACTGTTTTTATATTCTGATCCATACCGATTATCATCCACATATTGCCCAGAGACTGTAAATAGGAATGGGATGTTCGCCTTGGATGTGTTTGCTAGAAATGATGAGCAGAAACTTACCTAGAAAAATAATTTAACCAGTATAATGGTAGAACACTTAGTATCTGAAGCAATAAGTAATAACTAATAACTGAAACTGCCTTTCCCAAATGGTCCCAGAAGTAACTGAACACGCTTTGACATGCAAAAGTTGTCATATATGCCTCCATATCACTGAGTCTTCAAAGCCTTTGTCAACAAGACAACATAATTGCTTGCTCTGGCTGTTGAATTAACATCAAGTGTAATTGAAGTCCATGTAGCCTGATTCTTGTTGGGATAAAAGGCTTAGTTTGCTTGGATGTATGGTTTGGTATGTACTTCAAGTCCATGTTTCCTCCGACCCTTAATGTTGTAAATTTGTAAGATAGGCTTAATTAGTTAATCTGGTTTCTTGATAAATGTCATATTCTGAAAAGGACACTGGATGCTGAAGATAACCCATATGGAAGCACAATTACTAGATGGATTTAGTTGTAAAACTAAAACTCCTTTGAAATGACTTTTTCTTCAGATTCACTTTTGTGTTTTAAGAATTTGGAATATATAAACATCAGGACATGTCATAAAATAGGCTGAGTGCAAGCTTTAGATTGAAGAGAGTCTTGACTCTTATGCTTAAGTTTGGTAAACCTACAAATGACCTTAGCCAGTTGGTTTCATATATATTAACTCTGAGTTTGGCTCCGGAATAAAATTGTTACATGCAATCTTGACTGTTTCTTAAGGGTGGGCTTCAATCTACCTGTTAGGTGTGTGGGTTCACGGAAAAACTGAAAGTATATCCAATGATAAACTCGTGGATTAACCATTTCTTTCATCATCATTTACTTGAGCATTTATATCAAGCTATCTCGGAAAATTCGATGGTGGGGGCAGGTGTAATGCACCTCCCCGTTACTATTCACATTAGGCCCCACGTGTACAGTGAGGGGGAGGTGCACATGCACCTGCCCCCACTATCGAGGGAACCGCTTTTCCCAGTTCCCATAATCACCAACTCGTAGAAATCTGGGAGACCAATTACTTTTTCAACTTAAAGCATAGAGTTAAAGGCTTCTAAATTTTCTTTTGTAGGGATGTTGTAAGCAATTACTGCAGGGAAGTTCGGCAACTTGGTTTCAGGTTACAGGAAGCAATAGCAGAGAGCCTAGGATTAGACAAAGATACCGTAAAAGATATATTAGGAGAGCAGGGCCAACATATGGCCATGAACTTTTACCCTGAGTGCCCAGAACCAGAACTGACTTATGGATTACCAGCACATACAGATCCCAATGCACTCACCATTCTCCTTCAAGATTTGCAAGTATCTGGGCTTCAAGTTCAGAAGGATGGCAAATGGTTATCAATAAAACCACATCCAGATGCTTTTGTTATTAATATTGGTGATCAAATCCAGGTATTCTACATGACAAATCTAGGTTTCATTTTTAATGTTATTGTCTGAAAATTTGACAGGAATATTTTCTCTACTGGTCACTGAAAGCAATTAAAAGTTCATAAATATGGTAGCCATTCTGGCTTCAAATGAACTCGACTTGCTAAAAAACAAAGTTTTATGAGCTAGGGAAGGGTCGTTGAACAAGTACAGGATTAACTGCTCTAGCTATTAGGCTTTTGTTACTTCGTTCAAACAACATGCTTGCCCTGGGAAAGGCTACCTTCAACTTTAAATTTTCCGTGCACTGGTAGAGAAGGTTTCAAGAGCTCCCATATGTAGTTTTATACTCCTATATGTTTGTCGATTAGTTAAATTTGTGGTCTTCAGAATGTGTTTAACTACTTATCTGATAAAGGCAGTGTAACCTAAGGAGCGTTCAGTTAGGTGCTGTTCTGTGTACAATATTACGAGCTTTTCTACTTATTATCTGATAATAAATATGATTTATTTTGCAGGCCCTGAGTAACGGAAAGTACAAAAGCGTTTGGCACCGGGCTGTAGTAAATGCTAGTAAACCAAGACTGTCAGTAGCGTCCTTCCTTTGTCCATGTGATAGTGCTAACATACATGCCCCAGATGAACTCACAAGTAGAGACTCTTCCGTTTATAGAGACTATACATATGCAGAATATTACAAAAAGTTCTGGAGTCGGAACTTGGACCAGGAACATTGTTTGGAACTGTTCAAGAATTAGTTCTCCAATGCATCTATTTTTCATTTCTCTTTTTCTTCAACAGTAGTTCGCCACTATCTTTCGTTTCCCCGATTATATTGGAGAAAGGGCCTCATGTCACAGTGTCCAATATTATCTCCAACCCCAGTCACTAGCAAGCAGCTGAGGGTCTCTTTTCTGGAAAAGTAGTGCATGTTCTTTTGGTTCTTCGTTTTTCAGAACGATGTAACTATCACCTTTTGCCTACTTTGATGCGGACTGCAGGCAGTGGACCTGATGCTGCTGGATCAGGCCCGATATTGGCCCTTTTTGTCGAATGTGATCGACCCCTTCACCGTTCACAATCTCGTCAGTTGTGGACAGTTTTTCTGCCAAAGAGAGGTTATGATCCAGTCAAGTGAGGTTCACTTCTCCATACCCAGATCCGTGTATACATTACTGAAGTTGTTATTTTGTAATTTGGTATTTTAATTTTGTAAGGTGTATGTGTTATTATTGAATAAGATTGTTTAAACACATCCCAAATAATAAAAGTGTGATTCATGAGCCTTTTCTGGAGTATATCTTTATGTTGAGAAATAGTTACACAGCAAAAGAACCAGTACTCAATTTGTCAGCTCCAGAATTACAAAATGGCAGCATAATCCAAGAAGTCGAAATCGAGAGTCAGCATACTACTCGCAAACTAAATACGAGATCGAAACAATGATCCGTGGTAGGTACAGTAATACAACAAAGAGTTCTAGATCCTGCAACACAAGATTCACCAGCCTGCCTCATAATCAATACTATCAGCTGGTGAAGCAACAATCAAGACATAGAAACTAGCTAGTACAATACTACAACATGAACATGTTCTACAGCCGAAGATCTCTTCGTTCAGCCTCTCTGTAGAGGTATATTAATATCTGCCGTCTTCGTGGGCCTTTCACCAGTCGGTGCCCAGATAGCTGCATTGTGAGATGTTGAGCAGTTAGGAGCTAGTACAGTGCTGGGGGTTGGTTTCTCTGGCATTGGTGTAGGGGCAGCACTTGGATCTGCCATGTCGGTTGAAAACATGGCGACTGGCTTCTGCTTCTTGGGTTTCGGATCTTGCAGGTTCGGTTGCAAGAAACTCACAATAGTGGCCTGATATGATTTGAGAACAAGATTAGGAAGCTACCATGTGCCATAGATAATCTCGAACTGAGTCTTGTTCATTCGTAGCAAGCGAGAGATTATCGCAAACTAAGTGTTGTTTTATCAACATGTTCTACTTTTAAGGTGTGTGGGTATGGGTATGGCCGTATGGGTATGAGTGACTACCGCTTGAAAGTTGGAAGCCTATTGCCGATAAGTTTTTCATACAGGATGTCAAACAAAGCGAAACAATTCATGATATTTTCATAAAAAATCGGGCATTTCTAGACTAGTAACTAGTGTAGTCAAAGAAATTACCTTGACAGGACTGGCAGCAATGGTCATCCCGGAAATTACTCCACCAATCACACGGCCATCGTTGCCAGACAAACTAATGGACATGAGTCCTGATCTTCCCAAATGGGAATCTGGCAGGTCTGCCGGAGTGAATGATCCACTGAATGTAAGTATTTCAAATAGACCCTACAATGTGAGTTATTATTAGAAAATAGGACCATCCTTGAGGTGAATGAGATACCATAATTCAGAAAATAATCGGAAATTCCAATAAGTGAAAAGATAGGGCAGAAATACGGATTCTTTTAAGCTCCAGGACTAACCAGATCTATCATGTACAGGTATATGGGAGAAATAAGTGAAAGATCAAAAGTAAACCTCATATCGCAGAGTGTCTCCAGTGTTAACAGGATGCCGAATGGTCACGTGTGATACTGTTCCACTGGCAGACACCACGCAAACTGATCTCGGGCCTTGCACAGCAAATTCCGTAATTTTTGACATAATGTCCTAAGAAAAATAATCAGTTAGAAACAGCTATTGTATCTGTCATACAAAGAAGGAAATAAAGGGGGAAGTGATAAAGAAAAATACGAAATGCAGATAACAAATTAGAGAAACTGGAGAGAAGAAGTATTCTTGATTAATGGAATTGTTTAATTCATGACTCCATGTGTTTGTAACTTTTGGAAAGTCGTTAACAAACATTATTATGCAACTTTCTACTTAATAGTGTCTCCTTGGCATAGAGCTTAACACAAGTGAGCTCAGTTGTAGAAGACCTTAATAAGCACGTCTCACTACCAGCTAGATTCTCGAAATACTTAGCAAGCCTCTGCTCAAAAAATGCTAGATACACAAACGACATGGCCTTGCAAGTGAGGTTTCAAAATTCAAACCAAGCTTAGAGTGGCTAGTGTGTAGCTTAGTGTTCATGGAATTTTGTTTCTTACAGAAGTACATTTGTTAGTTGTTTTCTCCCCTAATTTTACGTATAGTTGATTTGAAATAGAGAAGGGAGTTTTTCTCCATACACATCACTAGAGTTACATACTTACAGTGAAGTATAGGGATCACAAGAAAAATACAGTTATTGTGAAGTATACGGTAATGTTATAGTTATATTTCTAGATATCAGCTACCAATAAGTTCACTAAGTATGTTTTACTGCTAAACGCACCTCTCCTTCATTGATAGTGAGCACATGAGGAGCAAAACATGAGCCCGTTGAACAATCCACAAGATCATCTGCAAAATGTATGAAATCAAGAAAATCAGATGTATATAAAGTCCGACTAAATTGCAATTTCCTTCCAAACCATGAGAGGATGCCAAATTAAAAGACTACAGGGCAGATCGTAATTAGTGCTTTACAGAGGAAACTTAGATTGTCTTGTTTCTACGAAAACCTCATCAAGAGGTAAGTCACACTGACATACCTTAAGAAGCATGCAAAAAACACCTCTTAGTAACTGCCAAATAAACACGAAGCTGATCTAAAGTTCGGGCAGTACTAATGGACCAACCAAAAAAATGTAGGAAAAAGATAACGCAAGAGTTTCTAAGCATAAGAAAATTACCATCATCTGGAAATACCTTGCTAGTTGCTACCAGAACAAGTAGCAAAGTTACTTGACCATGTTAAGCTTCCGAAACAAAGTAACAAGTTCACTATTATCTCAATCTAAGTTAGCACTCTGATACGCCGCAACAAAAAAATCGCATGTTAATAAGTGGAGAAATTAAGGCAAAAGGAATTATCTTTCACTTTCATTAGCTTCCTCAGCTGTTACTCATTTCCTAGTTAACTTGTTCCTATTCCAGCTCTTGCTAGATCATGTCAAACATATTCCCTTGAATATGACAAATCCTATTAGATAGCACTCACCACTCAACAATGTAATCTTACATAACCTACCAACATAAAGTAGAAAAACAAAACAGTAAAAGACATCAATTTTTTCAAGATTCAAACTAAATGCATTTTCACAATTTGCACATTAATCACATATTCGTATCGTAAACAGGACAACAGTTTCAAATTACCTAATTTCTCAGCTCCTACTTTATTCTTATGCTTCTTCTCTGTATTCACCGACCGTGATACACTAGGCCGTTCCTCCCCCGTATAAGACTTTCCTGTCGCAGGAGGAGCAGAAGATGACAAGGGCATGGTACTAGCCTTGCTTGATGATGAGTCGCCCGGTAAATACTTTCTTGGCCGACCCCTCTTCTTCTTCTCCGTGACTGCACCAGCAACTGCAACCGGATAAGGAACTACCTGCATTGCAGACTCCGAGTTTCCGCTTTGTGGTGCTACATGATAACTCGATTGAGCACCAGGAACAGCAGCTACTGTCCCCTCGGGTTGAGGTGCGACATGAAAGCTTATCTGAGCTCCAGGTGCACCAGGTACAGTCATTTCAGGAGCACCTCCTTTTCCAGACTCCATTAGATTAGCAAATCAAAATGCTATATCCCTAAAATGCAAAACTACTGATCATTACATGTATACAAAGATAAATTCACAACATTCTAGCGAAAATAGGGGTAAGAAAAACACATAAAACATATAAGAAAGAACACAACAAAATCAGATTAGCAAATCAAAAGACTATATCCCTAAAAGGCAAAACAACACATAACTACACGTAAGCAACGATAAATTCACAACATTCGAACGATAAAAGGGGTAAAAAAAAAACGCATAAAACGAACAAGACACAACACAAAAAAATTACAGATTAGCAAATCAAAAGAATATATCCCTAAAATGCAAAACTACATTATTACTACATGTAAACAAAGATAAATTCACAACATCGAAAAAATGGGTTTAAGAAACAAGTAAAATAAACAAGAAACAACACAGCAAAAATTGAATAACATAGGCAAATGCAATTTACACACACATATACAACAAATGCAGATTGCAGAAGCTTTAGCTCTAAAAATAAAAATTAGACAACTGATTATCAATTGTACAAGGAACCAAAAATAGACCCTCAAATTAAATCATGCCAACTTTATGCCTATGATAGAAAAAACTGTGAAAAACATGCCATCAAACAACAATCATTCTTTCTGTTCTTTTGAACATTCAAAGCTCGAATCTTTACCCTCAAACTCAATGAAAAAGACAGAAATCTTGCCCTTGATCACTACAAAAAAACAGAAAACAGACGAGGAAACTATACAACACAGTAAATGATTTCTCCAACAAAAAAAAATCACCTTTTATACTTCAAAAAAAAGAACAAATTCCATCTTTTCAGACAGCTCAAGAACAAGAAAAAGCTCCCATTTTTCTCACCTCTGATTGACCCCTTTGCTCTTGTTCAGTATCCACAGTGTGTCACAGCTCAATTCCTGCAAACTGGAGTAAAAATTTACTGAAAAAGAACCAAAAAATGAATGCAAGATTTTCAATTTATATAAAGGCAAGAACAAGAAAGGAAAATGAGAGTGAAATGTGATTTTAATAAGCAATTCCAACTCCAATTTCTAAGTTGATTAATACAAGAATTGAATTTGTAAACATTTAAAAAATTGTTAAAGGAGGAGTAAAAAAATGATTATAGTAAATAGAAAAGGGCTAAAGTGCTTTTGAAATGAGATAAATATTTTACCATTTGCAGTAAAAAATGATTATAGTAAATGGGAGAGGGCTAGAGTGGTTTTGAAATGAGATAAATATTTTACCATTTGCAGTAAAAAAATGGAAGAAAAGGAAAAAGGGATGAAGTCATGTAGGGTAAGAGGGGACCAATGGGTGGATCTTTTGGTCAACAAATTTTCTTTTGCTTGTCCTTTTTGACAGATGTTAGAGGATCAGATATGCCTTAAATGGTCTTGGATTAGGACTTATTTACTAATCTTGCCACTTTGTATTTAGTGTTAATTTTGAGGTTTAGTCATGATTAGTGGTTTTTAGTGTAAATAAAGCAAAATGGGGAAGTACATGTTTGGATAGAGTTTTAGATTGTAGGGAAACCTTTGTGACATGCCTAAGTTCAAGGACAACACGTAGAATCCAAATTATCGTACATATCGGATACTAATTTTCCTTGCAAAGCAATGGTTTGGTTCGATTAGAGATATGTAACCCACTTCAGAATGAGTCGAGAAACAATATATATCAATAGATGCATGAAGTTAAAAATTACTCAAAGTTGTACACTTATGAAAATGACACAATGCACAATTTCTTGGAGGATGTGGCCAGTTTCGACGTTTGTAAGTACAGAAACACGAAATGTAGAAGGAATGTTGGTGTGGATATTTTGGCGAAGATGAAACATGAGGTTAATGGACTACACCTTTAATGGAACCACCACACCCCGGCGAAGATGTAGAGGAACACCGACCGACAACTAATCGAGTAGTTTGAAAACATTTGAATATACTACTGGTTAGTCTCTTTTCTTTTTAACTTAATTCATGTTCATATACTTAACAGATAAGGTTCATTTTGATAAATTCAGTTCACATTCTTCAGTTAAAAGTTTATATTGATCCAACGGCCGCATGGACAGGCTTATTGGACTCGAGACGCAGTTCAGGTGTGGGTAAGACCAAAATATCGAAATATTTTTGCGGAGCCTCCGAGGTCATTTTTCATGTACTGAGTACTAACACACAAGTCTGGACGGAAGCTGGACTTTTTCCGACAGTCTCATTTTTTTAAAAACAAAGTACAAGGATCTATTAATGGTTTTGCTTAGATTGGAAAATAATGTATATTGCATAATATCGGGAACTATGTCCCATGCATATAGCCAGTCGGAGTCTAAACTTCTGCGCGTAATTTTCCTGTTTAGGTG
>JAYMSL010002855.1:0-13502 GCA_036897195.1 Plantago coronopus | reverse complement strand
GAAATTGACAAATTAAATTGTAGGGTGTTGTTTTAAATTTTTTAATCACTTTTTTTCTCTTCTTTTTTGAAAAAGAAATGGTAACCACCCACTACTTTTGGTAGTAACAACTACCTTGTGTGTGTTTTCTTAAGATATAGTAATAGATTTTAGAAAGATAAAGTGATTGTTGACATATTAGCACCCTTATGCTCATTATTTAAAAGTACAACGATATGCTTATCAAATCAGAAAAAAGTAGAATAAAGGCAATTGTCTGTTTCACAATTAAAGGATTATATATAGTGGATGGATTAGGAATTGAGCACAAGTGGTTGTTTCATGTCTGACAATTTGTGCTCTTTTCTCATTATAAGTGCAACATAAATGTCATGCAACTAAAAAAGTGCCTTAGTCACAAATATTCACGTCGGGATCTAAACTGAGTTGTATAAAATGAACCTGAACTAAATTTATTTTAATTATAAATATTATATACAAAAATCTATACTGAACTCGACACAACTCAAATTTAGGTGAACTGAATCAAGTCTAATACGTGCAATGTGTGTACAGAGTGCAGACACCTCTTGGCTAAATACACATAATTCTTCCTTGTTGTTTCTCAGTTTGAATAATAAAAGCAATGGCAGCCTGAAATGTGGAGGACAAGTGGGTGTCGTAAGATAATGAAACACTGCAAGTAGTCAATTTTGAGGCAATATATTAGTCTGTATTAGCAGAAGACTAAGGATGAAGTAGCATCAAAGACAGATATTAATTAGTACATTACATGTAGTAGTATGTGTTGTGCTGAGGAATCAACCACGTGAGCTATTCGGCAAGAAGCTAGTCTGCCGGGACCAGCTTAGCTAGGAAACATGATCTCATTTATCATTGTTATTCACGGCTATGTTTTCGCAGCCTATAATTACAACACCGCATCTGATTATAACAATTCGAATACAGGAGGACCCCAGGTACAGTGGCGGATATAAGAGGGAACGGCACCATGTAAAAAAAATCATTTCGTCCTACCTAAAATATGATATTCCTCATTCCGTTCGTTAAAACATAGTTCTTATTGATAGAATTTAACTTCATTCAATTTCATTTAAAAGCTCAAACTTGTAAAAAGTCGTGGAATATAGTCATTTATAAATTATCCAATTCTGATTATGTCCGTTTTCGTGTGTTTAAGTTACATCATCAAATGCCCAAGCAGAGAGTGGCAGTCGAGCAGGCATTCCCCGTGAAAGTCACTAACAAGTTTTTTTTTTCTTTTTTTACTATAGATCACTGCTAACAAAATGAGGTCGATCATCGGTTTTGTAACAAGTTAACTATAATTTCACTTAAATATCTAATTTATGAACGGACCATGAAGTCCAGTGATACTACTAGTATTCTAGAAGCTCCTTTAGTTCAGAAATGAGGCCGTATTACTTTATCGTGAATCTTTCAAGTGTAGATATCAGATGGACCTTGACATCACAGTTTTCCTTCTGTATAGTAGATAAGCACATTCAAACTATTTGACGTAAAGTTCCTTTCTATTCAACGGGTGATAATATTTTATTTTTAGACTTTGAAACATCAACCTAAAAAGTTACCTAAGTTATTACATTACATTATTTATATAACTATATTAGACAATCCATCTTCTAGGCCTAGCTATGAATTATCGATCGTTACTTGAAACTTGAAACTTGAAACATTGAACTTTGTACAATATAATTTAATTATTATGTATATACTTTTTTTAATAATGTATTGTAAGATCTATAAACATCAAAAAGTTGTTACATTGTTTAAGATGCCACTAATTAAGTCTAGATGTGTTGATGATTAATATATTGATTAAGATGCCACTAATTAAACCGGCTTTATGTTCAATATCATAATCACTATACACCACATATATAGTATGTAGACAACACACTGTTATTGTGTTACTAGACGGGTCCGTAAGGCCATAAAATCTATAATCTATATTTTCTTTTAATTGAAAGAGATTCGGAAAATATTTTTAAAAGTGAAAAGATATGTGTGTAATGATTAAAAGTTTTAGACAACTTGATAGTTTATAAGTAATGTTATTCATATCAACGAAATACACTTTTTTTTTAGAATCTATCAATAAGAACTTCACTTTAAGTGTGCATGAAGTATTCTTATGATGAGGTGACCCATTGGAGTTGGTCTCCGAGTTTGGTTCAGCAGCAGGTGATGGTTAGGTGTGTCCGAGTGAACACGGATAGGACTGATCGGCTTAGGTTGTGGTTTTTGGTTTAGATGGTAAGGAATTGTTATAGAGTTGTTAAGAATGTGATATGTTTGGGTTGTTGGAGTTTTAATCTCGATCAGGTCTGGTTAAGTCTCTGTAATCTCTGTAATCGTTTCCGAGCATTTCTTATGTTCCTTTTAATTAATATAATTTTGTCGTTTCAAAAAAAAGGTGACCCACTAGAATTTTTTTCGTTTTAACACACTAGTGAGAATGGGAATTTGGATATGCATGGTTTGTGGGGCAAGCATATATCACATGACGAGTTGTTCACGAGCTAGTAACCGTATTGGGCCAAAGAATTGGATCGGACCACGGCTCACAAGGAGCTATTTCGTTACAAATGGTACGTATCGGAGCCGAATCAACCCTCAAACTCA
Organism: Plantago coronopus; assembly: GCA_036897195.1. NCBI lineage: Eukaryota > Viridiplantae > Streptophyta > Magnoliopsida > Lamiales > Plantaginaceae > Plantago > Plantago coronopus. Next base: position 10,856 of record JAYMSL010002855.1, on the reverse strand, counting down.
CAAGGAGTGGACGGTTAGTCAAATAAGTCGTGAAGAGGACCTTGCGAAATTTAGAGGAGGTGAATCTAATGACCAAAACGTTTTAGATATCTTAATTGGGTTGAGAACGTTACTCATATCTGCAAGGTGTACATTCCGTTTCGAAAATACATTCATAAGAATTTCAATGTAAATGTTATTGATTTGGAGTAGTCTTGGGACGCGTGATCCATTGAGAAATTTTCCCGAGGCACGCACAAGTGAGGACAAAAGTATGGGTATTATACATAGTATGTTAGTTTGTGGGGTCAGTGCTGCATCGAACAAATGGTCGGGATCTCAACCCGTTAGGGCCGGTCTCTACAGTGTTTGTACGTGTGAGAAATAGCATGCTTGCCAAGTTACCATTTATCACAAACTTCAACTTTCATAATCTACTGGTTTATAGGTTCAGCTTCTTCCAAGTAAAATGTGAGTTATGTACAAACCCCTTGGATTTTGAATTTTGGTTCAATCCTTTTATGGGCAGATAGGGCACTCTTTATTCAAAGAAAGACAAATGGTGGTAGTGATGTATAATACCTTACTAGATGAGGTGGTAAAGTGAAAATTTCACATTCAATGATCAATAACAATCAAGTCCTTTCATTGTCCAAATATTAGCTGTAATTAGCTGCCCATGCATATAAAAACAAGTGATGTCGTCACCCCGTTTACATCATCATATCAATTTATCATGCAATTATTATTTTATTCCACCCTTTATTTTTGTTATTATTTTATTTCGTACTTTTTAAATTTCAATATCTAAGTTGTCAATTTTGGGATCATAAATAAACTGAAATTGTAAAGTCATGTGTATATCAGTATATGTGTATCTTCTCCAAGTGTTCAACTAAGATATGTTGCTTGTTGGGGATTTTTTTTATTTGTAACAAAGCAAGCCAGACTAGACTATATTAATAAATTAATATACAAAAAACATTGAAAGTTGAAAATTACGTACCATTAAATTTGTAAAATGGAGGGCTTTGACCCAGAAAAGAAGTTAAAACTTTTTTTTATGCGCTTTAATGGAAAATAGACAATTGGGCAATAATTGAGAGCGTCCATATGATCTTGACCGGCCATGGCCTAAACACCCAGGTCCTCAAGTGTTTCTCATTATCCTGGAAAGTATATAAAACAAAGCAAAAAAAGAAGAATGGAAAAACTAATAGTATACTCGGGCTCGTCTATACTTCTTTCAATATTTTGTCTATACTTCCTTCAATATTTTATCGCGTTCGAGGCCGATATCAATACTTTCTCACGTTCAAGACCGATTACAATCTTTGGATCACACATTGCGTCAATGGGCCAAATCGTTCTAGACACGGCTGCATCATCTTTTATTATTATTATTTTTATCACTTTTGAATTCAGTTCAGTGTATAGATTTTCGGGTGAATTAAACGAACCTAGTGTTTAAAGGTTTGAAATGATCTTATAATATGTTGTAAAATATTTTTTGCGTATCAGTTTTTTTCAAGATATATAAAAGATTGTCAATTTCAAAAAAGTCAATTTAATTGCATTTTCCTAGTAAATAGTGGTGATTGTAATCAGGATGATGCAATTCCACTAAAACTTATCGTAAATAGTCTTAATAAATCGTAATTGATGAAACCAGACCATGAAATGGATAACCTTGACTTTCTTATAGCGTCTAAATAGAGATTCAACTTATCAATAGTCATAATTTTCACAATTAAAAATTCAACTAATAAATAAATACAAAAATATAGATTAATCAATTAAAGATAATTTCATAGAACGTTCCCGAAAAGAAGCTCCATTTCTCTTAAACGGTAACAACTAACAACGGAATCTTTATTAAAATAAAAAAACAACGAAATAAGCTGGGAATATACATGCAATGATACCTTTTCCCATCAAGTTTTATTATATCACAAATATGACAATGAAAGCAAAAAACATTTATATATTTAAATTTTATTTTAGAATAGAAATTGATAAATTGCCAGACCCAAAGAGAGTCCAAATTAATTCAGTGGTAGAAAAAGGGTTACCAATAAGATATTTGGAGTTCAAGCCTTAGAATACAAATGTTTAAGTGTATACTGATATTTAGTTTGTAACAGTTTGTCGATTATTATTATGTGTAGTGCTATATTTAGTAAATTGTGGTAATTAGTTGATGGTATTTCAGTAAAGATGGACATTACTCAGTTAAGTCCGGGTAACGTGCGGCTCGTAATCTTAAACGCACCAGACAAGCAATTAGAACAAAGTCAGGTGTTCCTCTGGCGACTTCTGAAGAATGGACTTCCAAATGAGGCAAACTTGATGCGGCGGAAAGTAGCAGTAGATGGAGGGAAAATTTCATTTTAGGTACACTACAAAGGTATATTGCCAGTTTTGGTACACTAGAACGACCTTGTCCATTTTCAGTACTCCAATTCAACCACTTAGCCATTTTAGGTACTCCGGCCAATTTTCAGGCAAATGTGATGACGTGGCAGCCGGAGTTTAAAAAAATGAAAAAACTAAAATAAAGTGACATGTGTCGCGCTCACAATTAATCTGGTTTATTTTTAAAAAAAATTAAATGTAAAATGTTTTAAAAATTTATAAAAATTTAGATGGATTATGCCCGTTTTGCAGAAACGAAGTAGAAGAGCCGATCCATTTATTTTTTTACACTGTCCATACATCAGAGTTGTATGGGTTCCTAATTCCGTAATCTCGGCGGGTAGCTCTGATATATGGTCCTGGATCCAATATCTTCAGAAAAGGTTGAGTTGTGACCAATTTTCGCTATTCGTCTGCATTTGTTGGGGGATATGGTTCTCAAGAAACAAAGTTGTGCATGGTGGGGAGTGTTCGGAGCCCTGGAGTTAGTTAAGTTCGCAAGAGAGTACTTGAATCGATTTGCTGAAGCTCAAGAGAGATACAAGCGTGTCAGAAAATCAGAGTCTACAAGCTGTTTGGAAACCACCACCACGAGGACATGTAAAGGTAAATGTAGACGCGTCATTCGACAGCCATACCAACACTGCAGGCATTGGAGTAGTGGGAAGAAATCACGAAGACTGTACTGGAAGAGAAAGATGGTTAATGGAGTACAAAGTGCAGAATCAGCCGAGACGTTAGCTGCTGCGTACGGAATGGATCTTGCGGCTGAGCAGGGCTGGTACTCAGTGATCATCGAGTGTGATTGTCTTTCGGTAATCAAGGAACTCAAGGCTCCACATATTATGGCCAATGGACACTTCATCGAGAAAATGAAGAAAAATGCCCAGCTGTTTACATTGATTTGGTTGAACCACATTCTGCGTTCTGGAAATAGCATAGCTCATAATCTGAGTAGAGACATAGACCAGGATAGCGAAGGAACAGTTATACCACAATGAAGTTGTACACTCAGTACTACTACGTGTACTTGAATCATGATTTAAGATCAATGAAATGATATTTTACCCCTTAAAAAAAGTTGACGTTCAATGAGAATATGATATCATCATTAAGTATTTGAGTTAGACTCTATTCTTTTCAAATGAGATTTTCGGAACTGAACTGATCTGAACTGAACTGAACTGAACTGAACTTAAGTGAAATACAAATTTGAACTAACCAAACCTGAACTGATCTGAACTGAACTTAACTGAACTGATCTGAACTGATCTGAACTGAACTTAACTGAACTTAAGTGAAGTACAAATTTGAACTAACCAAACCTGAACTGAACCGAACTGATCTAAACTGAACTGAATAGAACTGAACTGAATAGAACTGAACTTAAGTTGAAAATAACAGAGTCTTAAAGAAAAACTTTTGGGAGAGTCGATTAAAAGTAGACTTTTCGAAAAGTCTACCTAACAACATCATCTATTTATAATAAAATATCAATAGTTTTAACATAAGTATCAATTATTCATAACAAACATCAACTATTTGCAACACATCAACGGTTTACCATGAAAAATCGACTATTTACATTACACATCAAGTATTTTGCCATGAAATAATTTACCAATTACATCGCACGTCAACTATTTTACCATTAACGTCAACTATTTATAAGTTATCAACTATTATATCATGAACATCAAATGTTTTATAATATATATCACCAATTTTACCATTAACATCGACAATATTGAGTAGACTTTCCCAACAAATAGTATTGAGTTAGATATTGCAAAATAAGCTAATAATAGTAAATGAGGTATTTTGTGGGGTATAAAATGGGGTAAAGGCCGCACCTTTCTGGAAACAAACTTTGCAATATTGGTCTCCAACACTCTACCACGTGAGCATGGACATTCCATGAAATCTCAGCCCCAACACAAAAAACACTACTCCAACAGTTCAGTCCTAGATCACATAAAGCTTACGTTTTCATCATTTTCACGCTCAGAGCGTGCTTTGCACTTTGAGAGCTTAGAATTTCTTTATCACGCCTTAAGATTTCTTAAGTCTCTACTTTAGATTTCTTTATGCACACACTAACGAATTGCATGAATTTATACAATTTTAGACTCATCTCACCTTAGAAAACATATCTATTTTATAGAAATTTAATTTATTCTATTTTAATTCATGATGATTTGTTGGCTGTCCAAACAAATGTTGACTTTTTTTTACAAATATTAAACAAATCTTTACTATATACACCAAAATTGTTATGCATTTATATAGATATTAAATATCATTTATTTTAAATATTGAGACTAGATGTCTATCAAACCATGTTTGAACAACTTTGTGGGCACATAGTCCAATCCAGTCATATATTTATTAATTTTAATGCTTGTTGGGGTGCATAATTTTGGACGCTCACAATTTCTGATTTTTTAAGAAATTGACGCTTTCACGTTCATGCTCGCGCTCTCACTCGCGCTTACACTATATGTTATCTAGGTTCAACCCCTCTCATCCTCAAATTTTAATATCTTTTAAGCTTAATTCTTTATTTTATTATTTCTGTTTGAACGTCAATTTTATTTTATTCCAAATTTTCATTTATTGCAACAAAATCATATGAATTTTAAAAGTTACAATATTTTGAAACATAAATTACCATAAGTCCGAAAAGATTAAATACACCTGCGGAAATTGAAAATCTAACAATAAAACTAAAATACTATACAAACATTGTAAGTGTAGTTGTGAGTGCCAAATATACACATGCTACCCGCCTCCTCGTACATGATTAAATGAAAAAATAGAACAATTTGAATAAACTTTAAAAGTTATATAGAAAAAGAATGTTTATAATATTTAAAGAAAAATAAACTTTAAAACGAGAAAGAAAATTTAGGGAAAAGAATAGATAAATGAAAGAGACACAATATTAGAACACATGAAGCACAAACGAAATAAACTAGACCAAACCACTCTGAGAAAACAGCTTATACAACAATTAATTTTTTGAAGGGTGACAATTTCATTCATTCATAAAAATAGAGTAGAAAACTCTATACATGTCTATAAAAACATGATTGTCCCTCTAAACAAGCTCGGACAGATCCTGACCCTTAGCTACATCATGTGCTAGGCTATTGCCAGATCTGAAAACCTCAATAAAAGAGACAGAAACAAAAAAAACTACACTTCATTTTCATAGCCTCAATAATATTGACGTAAAGTGCCATACAATATGTAGTCTGCTCCATTGATTTTATTACCTCAAGACAATCCCCTTCAATATCTACCTTTCGCAAACCATTAATCACTGCCAAATCAATTGCCATCTCACCGACTAAAGCTCCCGTTGTTGGAATGTCGCGAACTCTCGACCGCAAATCATCATACTTCCAGCTGACAATTTGCCCAGAACTGTTCCGTGCCACCACTCTCATACCAGCTGAGCCGCTTTATGATGAAATGGAAGCATCGAAATTAATCTTCCAAATAAAATCCCAATTTTAGCAATTCTCTGATTGAAACATTAGAGCATTTTCTAAAGAACTCGCACTTTACTTGGCAAGACAATTTCCAAATAAAATCCCAATTTTCCACTGCCCTATTTGAACTTGTACTCTTTGACAGGCGATCTCTGGATTCACGTTTAAGGCGCCTAAGGTGATAGGCTGACTTAACCGTGTAATAACCTTTTTTCCAAAGTGTCAAATTCATTTATCTCTAATACCGATACCTACCATAGGAATTTGATGTATTCACATCTTTATCCCAAAACACAGTATTTAGCAAATTTCGATTTCAACTTTTACCATCAACCTCTATAAAATTTGAAACCGAGATAATATCCAAGCTGTAGAGGTCAGGAGTAATGGGCTTTAACGTAGTTTCCCTAGGAACCCAGTAATCACCCCAAACATCAATTTTCGTCCCATTGCCCAAACTCAATCGAGAACCAGCCTTAACTAGTTCGAAGGCAAAGAATTCAAATACATGAAGGTCATACCACCATCCCGCTTAATTACTATCACACCAAATAAATTATAGTATATAGATAGTTGAATTCACATTATAAATGTATAAACGTCAATAAATAAGACGCTTTTGTATAAACGTTAAATGTATAGAACACTCAGCGGTTACCAGTTGAAAGAGCCTCAGCGGTTACCAGCTGAAAGAGCTCAACGGTTACCAGCTCTCAGCTGCTTATAAATCCCCTTCCCCCCACCACTGCAATTCTCTATCTCTCTCACTCAATTACGCTCGAATTCTCTCTTCTCTCTTTTCTTCTCCTCTCGTAACATCTCTTCTTTATCACAATTCACAAAAATGGAATCCAGTATTTCACTTCATGAACTGTTGAATAGATTCAAGACCGGCTTCAACGAACAAGTAGCCGTTTACCTTATCAGAGGCATCATCAAGGGATTGATATGTGCATAGCACTCCTCTTCAGTAAAGGCTTCAGGTTCCTCAGAGGTTTCAGTTCTGCTTTCAAATAAGTCCTCATTAGTGTCTCCGTGCTCGGAAGTTTTAGTGAGGTTGTCTTCCTCTGTGCATTCAGAGGGCTGTGAGTTTCTTTCCAAGAAAACCTCTGTGCATTCAGAGGGCCGTGAGTTGCTTTCCAAGAAGACCAGCGGTTCTTGCACAAATTTCTTCTGTTGCCTCTCAAAGTATGATTATGATGAAAAGTCTATCTCTCTAACCCCAACTGGGGTTGAAGTGGGGTCTTCCTTTGATGGAGATCTTGTCGTGTACATGCTAGGTATACTGGGGCTGAAGTTCCTTTATGGAAGGGGAATCATCCCTGACTCTGATCCCTTCAGCAATCTAAACATGATGCATGCCAATCGATTTTTACTTGTTAAAGAAGAGGTGCTGCAGAACAGGGTTAAGAGATCCCAAGTCAGGCAACAGTTTAGTATGCAGATTAATAGGGCTATTTTATCCTGCCTAGAGGAGGAGCTATCTTGGAGGTCTGGAACCCCTGGAGAGCATGGAGCTCAGAGGTCCAGAAGATGTTGCAGTTAGAAGAGTAAATAAATCAGTGCCACAACAGCTCTCAGAGGTCCAGAAGATAGTTTGCATACATGAAATTAGAAAGTTAGAAGAGTAAGAAAACTGTAGTTCATGATTTTTACTTGTATTCATGCTTTTAGTAGTTGGAAGAGTAAGAAAACAGTAGTTCATGAAGTCGGAATATACATTTCAGATGATTGGTTGGTAGTTAGGTGTTTCATATGTACATGCTTTTTTACTTGTATTCATGCTTTTAACTAGTTACTGCAAGAAGACTACATGATTTTATCCCACCTCATTTTCCTCAGACTCATTCCTAGATGCAGAAATACTGTCAAAAATAGTAATACAAGATGTTATCAACAAAAACAAGAACAATAGAGACTAGACTACACTGCAATACCACATTGCGGTATATGCTATACTATGGTAACACTAAAAAACATAAATGTACATTGAACCACAGCTCACTGAATATGGAAATTGATGAGAGGAGAGATATTTCACCTGTGGACTACGTTCTTGTCGAGTAGATATTTCAAATCGTTCAATATCTGCCTAGTATAGGCAGAGGCTTGTGAATCTCTGAGAACATATTTTCAATAGACTCAAGAAGGAGCCTTTTGTTACCAGCTCAAGAAAAATGTAGAGGTGGGATTCATCCTACAAGGAAGGAAATGGCAAAGCTCAGCACATTTTTTTCAGCATAAGCAACCAAAAAATCATCAAGGAGATATTTCCGATGGACAGTGGGATTGGAGAAAGAAGTTTTTCACATATACTTGGTTCTTTAAAAAAAATGGAGAAACTGTTTCAACTTCTTGTAATGTACGAGTTTTTCATGTACAGGCTGCATTTCGTGTTTGGGACAAAAGGAAAAGGTAGTGTTGTTGATAAGGCAGGAGTTGGTCGATGGTTTTGGAAAGAGTTGCAAGAGCAGCATATGCCATCATTCTTTCCTAAATAATCAGTTTTATGATAAAACCCCTATCATATATTCATATGAAAAACTTTCCAGAAACATATCCAAGTTTTGTCCATGACATCCATCTTAAGAACCACTAAATATTAAGACTTCAATGACAGTAAACTACTTGAACTGGATACTCAAATACAATTTATATAAGATTAATGTCTCAGCATTCCAAAAACTATAATCCAACAAGTACTTAACATAGAAAAACCACATGGATACGACCAAGAACAACAACAGAATCAAACACATAGATGCAAATTCCTTCAACCAATTCAACTATAGATACATCAGTATGATTAATGCTAACAAGAAAAACATGAACACATCAAAAACCTAATCAAATCAGTCAAAAAATAAGATCAAACTGGAAAACAAAAGGGATCTGACAGATTAAATACCTTTTCAAGGTGAGCAGCAAGAAAAAGAAGCAATCGTAAAAACAATGAATGGCCTTTGCTAGACGGCTTCAGATCCCATTACTATTGAAAGACAGAGAGAAAGAGAGCCCGCACTAAGTAGAGACCATAATAGCCAAGTAATGCTATTATCAGTACAACAACCAGGTTTGCAGAGAAAGCTAACTTATACAAAATCTTTTGCATTTTAGTTCAAGCACAAGTGCATACAACATTTCTGATGCAAGGTTTGATACTGCTTACAACATTAAAAAATATATATATATGTATAACAGTTTCTTCACAAACCATCATCAAACTCCTGTAATTAAAGATTAAAGATGAAATAATAGAGATGAAATAGGGCTATATATAACTGAAAGCAAATCCACTTCATTCAATGACAAAACGAAAGAGATGATCCATTACCAGCTGTAGCAACCATGGAGGCATGCCGCTAACGCAAGCAATTTGATGAAACAATAAGAGAGTTGTGACACCTGCAAAAACAGGGATTAGAGTTGGCAAGGAATATTACACTGTAATTCTATCAGTTGCATTGTAATTGAAAAGAAAGAAGGCAAAATGGCAACTGCTAAATCACTTATTCATAATATTACACTTAGATAATAGATGTCTAGACAACAAAATAGAAACTCTTACTTCTGTTGATTATAAGAACAAGCTTACACTTGGACACATAGATTTAGGCTGCATGTTGGTTTCTTTACAAGATAGGTAACATTCAAGTTTAGCACAGAAATTGCAATTCATTGAAAACTTAAATAGAAAGGATCCCCTACTAGGTCAGTATCACAACAAATTTTCGTAGCCAAAGAATGAAATTATTCACACTGAATCAAACCTGCAGACTTCTTCTAGCCAAAATAGCTTTCAATCCATTTACCTTTCCTTTTGAAGATAGTTTGAACCTGTCAATATGAAGATAGAAAGTTGGTAAAGAGAAATAAAGAGATGTAAAGAATAGAAATGTATAGTACTCATGATAAGTATCATGGAGTTCAACTTTTTGCAATGTAATTTTCCTAGAACAAATCAAGCATGAGGAAAAAATTATCTATATTCTGATCAACTACCATCTCTGGCAGATGGTGTAACAGCTTCTTCTGTACTTCCACTTTCATGATCAAAAACATCCAGTTCATGGTTAGTACCATGAAACTGATCAGATGTCAACTCTATATCAATACAGGCTAGTTTCTCGTTGTACACCTTGATCTCAGCAGCTTAAATTGTGCTGCACAACAGGGCAACCTTCTCCCAAACTCACGACACGCTCACCATTATTGCTCTTTGCGACTGTATAATCAGTATAAATTTCTCCTCAAAACTGCAAACCACAGACCACAAACCACACCTAAAATTCAGCCTAAAACTACAAATTTTCAATAATTGTATCACTTACACTTCCAGCTTCCACTCTTAATAACAATTTAACACAGAATAAACACCTATGCTAAAAAGTACCACCACAAGAGTTCTTCAACACCTAAATTTCAGCCAAAAACCAGGAAATTATCGATAATTGAACAACTTACACTTCCAATTTCAGCTCCAAATGACAATTTTTAAAACCAAATTCAGCTCAATTCCCCGATCATACCAAACTCTACTTCTCGCAGAACTATACCCAACAGGAGCAGACGACGATCTCATCTTCATCGCCGTATCGACAAATCCTCGATCCGCGACAACCCTAAGCTCTTACATATAATATCAATTTCCCCATCATCCCCGTCGATTCTGAAGCTCGTTTTGCCATCATACAGCTCCATAGACCTCGCCCGGAGGCATTCGTGGAGGAGAAGTAAGACGAGGAGGAAGCTGAAGTCGAAGGCGGCGAGTACTCGTAGTTGGAAATATACCGATAGATATTAACATTAGCAGCTGTGTGTGAAGATAGGAAAGATATCGTAGATTATACCTGAGCGAGCTACAACCAGAGATATGGAATATACAATTCGGATTAAGAATGTTAGCTGTTGAGCTGTGTGTGTGCTGATAAAGTGATATTGCTATTTGCTGTTATATCGATCTGA